>JAHWFP010202273.1:6186-25457 GCA_023313725.1 Lithobius niger | reverse complement strand
AAATGGGGAAAAATTAGGTAGGTTATTTTTTGTGGGGGTCACTTGAAGAGTCTCGTACACGCGCAGGAAGTTCCAAACCATGAGAACTTCAACCAGCATTATCTGTCATCTGTAAATATTTCTGCTCTTTAGTTTCGACCAAGCATCAGTTCACGGAATTAACCTCTGATGATATTTATTATCAGGCCAACATTAACGTTGACCACATATTTTCAATTATTGCTTCCCTTCTACCCAGGGCAAATTTTTGAGCAAAAGAGATATTTTTTCTAAAGTCTGACTTGAAACTCGACAGCATTCGCTCAGTACCGTCAGTTAAAGTGGCACTATCACCGATTGAAAGCAGACGAAATCTGACATTATCTAGCGCTGTGTAGTACCATCTAGCACTTGCTTGCACCAAGCAAAGGAATGCATAATGGCATTTCTTTTAACGAAACAAACAAGGGAGCAAGCTATGAAGGTTAACAATATCGTTGCCGCTAGATGGCGCCACGGTATTTTCGTTCGCATTTCAATCGGTGATAGTGCCACTTTTTAACTACCTTCGTTCACTACTTTCCTATTGTGATTTTGTGTTTGCAGTCGCACAAAACCTTAACTTGGCCAAAAACTCCTTATTCTTAAGTTATCGCCTTAATTAATACCCCAAATTCAGCCCCTCCCCCTCCGCTGTCTGGCGACTGCAAACACAAAACCACAATAGGAAAGTAGGAATGATATTGTTAGTTTGTCATAAGAAATTGGTCGCCAAAGTTTTGACACGACCTTTTGTTACACCCTATATGTATGGTGCTCTTCCTTTACCACTTCCCACCCCCCCCCCCCCCTTCACTCCTCAGCAATTATGATTTAAAGTCTGAGCACCAGGGCGAACTAACCGAACAACGATCTCATGCCAGAAAAATCACAGCTGAACTCGAACATGACTTCCAACGCTACAAAACCAAACTCTGCTTGCAGCAGGTAAGCAGCGAGTTTATGACAGCCTAATGGTGGAAATAGAAAAATTCCCAAATACGTGGAAATTAAGTTGTTTGATCTCCAACGGAAAACGGAAGGCGTAGAATCCTGTCAGATGAGCTCGATCAGCACGGCCTCATTCACAGAATACCTGTGACGCAGGGCATTTCCCAAGGTCGCACACCGGAACACCCAATCTTGCTTGCCATCAACTTTATGCAGAGCTCAAGATTCGCCTGGAAAAATCGAGATATTGTTACTGCGCACTGTCTTGGGTCTTTCCGAGCTGAAACGAACTCTCGAGAAAATATTGACCACTAATTGTAAAATTCGTCATAATTTTTCAACGCGATGACGTCTTCTTTGCCATAAACATCTCTAAGACTCATCATCATCTAACACCATCATTTGCTTGCATCCCTTCTGATAAGGAGCACGACTTCCGGTCAGGATAATAACAATAACAATAACAGTGATATCGTATACACTTGACTGCAATACAATATAAAGACATATTTTTTATAGCCGATGAAAATTTGCATTACCTTTTTTAGAGAAGTTTCCCCCCATTTGAGCTTATTTCCCTAGAAGTTTTTAGGTTGGCTTCCCTGCTGGGCTCGTAATAGTTCTGTGCATGCGCGAGCTTGGGTCAGTCTATATAAGCAGACTGCGCAAGCCAAACCACATCATTTCTCCTAGGGTGCTCACGCTCACGTGATCACCCTTGAGCTTTCCCAAAGATAAAAGAGGAACGTCCCGCCGATTCCCTCGGTTGCCTCATGGATACTTCAGGAACCGGTTCCCCGGTTACTTCCAACACGGCTGCCGTTCCGCCCCGCGTGGATTCTACTGAATCCCAGACAACAGGTTCCCTACCAATCAGCCGTCTTCACATTTCTCAAGCAGCACCACACAGACATGGACGGAACCCGTCTTCCCGGATCGTCGTCTTACGTCCGCCTCGTGATCCACCATCATCTACCTTCCCGCATCTTGTCTCTACGTTCCTCTCGGAAGCGAACAGGGGGTCTTCCGTCCAAGAGGTCTAGCCTCTTATCGTTCCTGTCCAGCACTCGGACTCAACTCGTGCTCCCATGCACTGCCGATCCTGCCCTCTCCGGTTACCTCGGTTTCCCTGGGATCCGACTCTCCACATTCACCAAGGTTCAGCCCGCCTTCTGCAAATGCTCTACCAGTACCTTTTCCTGTCTTTCAACGAACAATCTGTGTCCCTTCCGCATCACCGGTTCCCTGTTGCTCTGCCAGCATTCCTGCGCCTCTCCTCCCGGTTCCCGGCAACACCTTGTTGTGCTTTGAAGATTGGGACGGCAGTATCGACGTTACTTACTCTTCTCGGGGGATCGAATCCCCCACCCTTCCTGCCTCTCGAACCTCGGTCTCCACGTCTTCTCCGTTCCCTCAAGCCTTCAGTTGCTGGTATTAAACGTCTCCCTCCGGCACTTAACCCTAAAGAAATGAAGTTGCCGATCTCCTATTCATTCACCGATTCTCCATCTTGCACGGACAATATCACCCCGCCATTCCACGTTCCCCTCCTGATCCTTTATAACTGTATGGTCTCTCAAAAAAAAAAAGAACCTGAACAACCCGATAAAACGAATTCGAACTGTTTCAATGCCATTGTGCCATCAACACCACAGGTTGCTTACTCCAGTAACCAAAGACCCTGCCCGTGGACAGCACTCATCAAGTAATGTGTCAGCAAACCTTACCACCACAGATCCGACCGCAGTTCCCGGCTTGACTCCGTGATTCCCGTTACTCTTTGACTCCAAGTTGCCTGCCGGTTCCCTACCACCTCTACAGTTCCCTTCTAGAACTTCGCCGTTACTTGGTCACAGACGAATCTCCTTCAATTACCCCCGATTCCCGATTGCCCCTTAGAGGAACCTGACGTGTACAGTTCCTCTCTTTTCACTCGCCACAGTCCAACCTCTTCCACATCCTCACTTTAGTGGAACCTTCCTCTACTTCTTCACAACGAACCACTACATCGAGAAACTAAGCTAAATCACAGGGAATCACGAATTATTTCGCACCTGTTCCTACCGCTACCGAACACGCTTGGTTCCCACTTCTACCAGGTTCCCCACATCATCGTCTATCTCCTAATTACTTCTTTGTTCCTCGCGTTCCTGTAATGTTCCCCGGTTGCCGATTGCTGAATCCCTTTTTCTCTTCATCATTGCAACCTCTGCGATCCTCGTTTTATCACGACTGCCTGCTTCAAACCTTCATGTCTCATTGCCATCTCATCTGCAAAAAAAAAAGGGGTGGGGGGAGAGGGGAACGACGTCTCGTTCCCTATCACTACCTCACCTATTCTGCTTCAGCACGTTTTTCATGATCCCAACGCAACCTAGGTTGCCGGTTACCTCTTGCCTTTATTTCCTGCTCTTACCGCCAGGAGTGTCCCAATCGCTACCACTTTGTCTCTTTTCCGCGCTTCACCTTGTCTGTCTTTGATTCCGCAGGCATCATGTCCGACTCCTCGTTGTCTGAGGAACCACTGCCTTCAGTTCCCAACGTTCCCTTACCCAAGCCCTGTCGTTGTCTAGGCTTCTTTGGCAAGACCACACATTTTCGATCCTCACCCCTGCTGCCAGAAGCATCGGGAATGTGACGGCATTCAGAAACAATGCAAGATCTGTCTTACCATCTCGCCATCAAAATGGATCAGGAAGAAGCAACTACCCTCTCGGCAATGCTCGATCCGTGCGGCTCAGAAAAGGGCGCTTCGCCATTCCCAACCATCTCCGAAGTCTTCCTAAGTGGACACTCAACAAATTATGCAACCCCCCCCCCCCCCTAACAACCTGCTGATCCACCGTTCCCGGTCCCAGTAATGTGAAGACCCAACCTACTCATTCCGTTCCTGCCGTTCCCGGTTCCAGTGGTGCACAATCAACTCACAAACCAGTTCGCATCAAGAAGGCCACGTTGCCTTTCGCTCCCCGGAAATCAACACAACCAAAGCAAGTCCGTCTTTCGGTTGCTCCATCCCGTCCTGTCAACGTTCCTGCATCGGCACCAACGCCAATTTTGCCTACTTCCCCACCAGCAGCGCCATTCCCATCGGCTACAGTTCTCGGAAAAGCACTTCTCCGTGGTGTCCATCTCTCTGCCCGAGAACTCGAGAACTTGGATTTTAATATAAGCTTTGTGCTTTCCTTCACTGAACGATTCGCTGTGGAACTTGCTTCCCTTACTGCTTCCACCGCAGCACTCTCAACCCTTCAAGCCTCTGCCGAAGTTAATGTTGACATCCAAGCCGAAAATGATTTGTTTAGGGCAACCAACGAAGCCTACAGCAATGAACTTGAGGTGATACGAAGAAAATATCACAATCTTCGTGCGAATTATAACTTGCTCAAAAACAAGCACTGTTGGGTCTCTCCACTTCCCACTTCCCCTCCATGGAGGGCTTACTATTGTGTTCGATCGCGCACTCGTGGATTGATCACCGCCCCATCATCCGCTTAATTTCGTTCGCCGACAGTTCCTTCTGCCTCTTCACAAGAACCATCTCCCTCGGTTGCCGAATTGCACAATGCTGTTCCTTCACCGTTGCCTTCTCCATTCCTCGATCCTTCTGCAACAGCTTCATCACGTCTCTCTCCTACTTCTGACCCGACACTCTTTTCCTCCGAAGCCCGGTTACTTACATGGACTGACGCTGCGGCAAACCATACATCGGCCATTTCTAGCTATTCAGTCTGCCAGTATGATGATGCACCCAGCTTCGTCCCAGTGTTTCATGGTATCAATCCACACTCTGCTATTCCTTCACGGGATCCTCCCTGTTCCCCATGCCGTTCACGAGCCAGGGAGGGGGGCGGCTTTTGGCTTTCGCATCTTACAATAACTAAATCTCACCCAACCAACTCTTCTTTTCGGCCCCGCGAAACGTCTATTCCGCGGGCCTCTTTATCACACAAGTGACCCACGGACTACAGTGTCTTCGCCAAAATTCTTTCCACATTGGCCTCACCACGATTATTCCTTCCGGCTATCCTACTTATGTTACTACGCATCTTTACACAACATACAAAACAACAATCTACAACACAGTAGTGGAAGCATAAAAGACGACGCAACGCATCTCTCCGTTGCCACGTTCGTTCCCTACTCACGGCTGAATCCAGCCCATCAACCTGGTTCCCTCTTGGTTATAACGATCCTTTGCTGTCCATCGCCACCCGTTCCTGTTCCAGTATTGAGACATCGACTGATCTTCCCATCAAGGTAAGCAGGTTTTATGTGAGATTACTTGTTTACCTTGTCCCCCCGCAGGATGTAAGACCCCTTAATGCAGAACTGGCATCTTTTCCGAAAATAAAAAAAACGTCTACAATACAGTTTGCATCCTTAACCTTTCGATACATTTGAAACTTGGCCTCTACTAAAACAGGCTATCATGTGCCGCTGTGGTTTTGGCCTTACTTAAGGTTGTTTTCTCCAGGACTGGTTCCTTGGGGGTGCTGGCTCGTAAGACGGGATGCTCCATCCTAGTCCCTCCTCCTAGGTGACAAAGTCTGCTATAAAAAAGGTAATGTGCATTTTCATTGGCTATAAAAAGACTAAAATACCAGGGCCTGCACCTGGTTGATTTTAGTTTTTATTGCCTAACTGAAAATATACATTACCTTTCATCCCGCCCAGCCTCCCCGCCATGGACTAGGTTCTGGTATAGGGAGACATGATGTGGTTCGGCTTGCGCAGTCTGCTTATATAGACTGACCCAAGCTCGCGCATGCGCAGAACTATTACGAGCCCAGCAGGGAAGCCAACCTCCTAAGTTCTAGGGAAATAAGCTCAAATGGGGGAAACTGCTATAAAAAAGGTAATGTAAATTTTCAGTTAGGCAATAAAACTAAAATCAACCAGGTGCAGGCCCTGGTATATTAGTCATTATGTCGTAGATGCTGGCTATTAAAGCCATAGGGCCTTAGGGCTTCGTCAGGCAGATGACCGGCAGCGGTTAACGCTCGCTACATAACCCTTTGAACCTTTGCTATTAGAGCCGAATTGAATAGTTTCAAAGTTGGTTGAGAAACAATCACTGCATGCGCAATCGTTATTGCGGGCTTATCACTTAGTACAACACTGTAATGCTGAGAAGGTTCGGGGGGAGGGGCCCGCGCCGGAGTAAAATAAACAGAGAGCAACGTATAATATTAAAAAAAAACAGAAGGCACAGCAAAAGGTGGGTTAAATTGGGGTGCACAATATGTATCCCACACAAAAATAAGAGAGAAAGGTAAAAGGAGGAAAAGAGAGAAGACAGTTCGGAGGTGAGGGAGAAAGGGGTAATAAAGAGGGTGGGAAGAGAGGGCGGGAAGAGAGGGCGAAGAAATGGGGGCAGATGAACAAAAAAAGAAAGTCGAATTAACGTCCTTTTCAACTGCTACTAGTCTTTCATTTTGTACTGCTGCGTAGTTAGTGGGACCCATAATTTTCCGTGCGTTTGTGACACGAATTTGTTTCGGGCTTTCTAATAGTCACATCAATCCACCCAAACCGGTATAAGAAAAGGCGCCAAGTTTCCAAAAAGGGTCGGCGTTTGAACGTAGCGATATCATTCAACCAGGAAAGGCCACCAAGTTAATCGCACCGACTATTACTTCGAAAGTTAAATGAAAACTAGAACATTGCTACTCGCGGTAGCAATGTTCAAATTATCATTTAACGTCCAAAGTATTATTCGGCGTGATTAACTTGGCTAATACAATTAACCTTGGCGGCCTTTCCCTGGTTCAGTGATATCACTACCTTCGAAGGCCGACCCGTTTCTGGAAACTTGGCGACTTCTCTTAGACCAGTTCTGGTTTTGGTTTTGTACAAATTTCCTAGGAGTGTATATACAAATGGTCACACCGTCTTATCTTCATCTCTACCTTTTTTTTCTGGAGAATTTTTACGTCTGTAAATTTTCTCATTGATAATTTTCACATTTGCCATTGGCCAATTAGTCGTAACATCATCCACATTAACACGGTTTGGTTTATTGTATGTCCGTGCTTGACATGCTTAAGTTTCTTCAATCCCATTTTTGCGCGCACTGGCTAACAATTTATTAATTGTCACATCGGAGATCTGGGCTTGAGCTGAAATCGTGATTTTCATTTTTCGCTTAGATGGTGGTGGACTTTTTGGACACGTGTATACAGTTAACTCTTAAGTGATGTGACTTTTTCCTAATAGAAATTTTAATTGGTCGTACCATTCCGGAGTTACGGAGCTCTGAACGATCGGTTTTATTGTTGTAGATTTTTTTAAACATTATTATTTGGCAACAATGCGTATTAGCAAACAGTAGGCTGAAGACTCAAAAGGTTTCAAAGGGTTTAACGAGCGTTAACAACTCCTGGTCATCTGCCCGAAGCCCCTATGTCTGCAACAGCCAGATTCCCAGGCGGTCACCCACTCAAGTATCAATCCAGCCCAATGCTGCTTAACTTTGGGGATCTGACGAGAACTGGTGTTTCCGGCGCTGCAAGGCCGCAGACTAAACAGTCGCTTACAATGCTGGAGAGCTAACAATTGACTAGCATTGTGAGGAATCGCGAAGAGGAAGCGTTACTAGTAACGGCGGTAGCATTTACCAAACCGAAAAAAAATGTCAACCTAAAGCAAAGTAGGAAACCCACTACCCCACTATCATTGGATCATCTCATGGGTCTTTATAGGACGATCTCGGACAGCTGTTGCTCAAAAACCGGGTAGTAAGGGTCTAATGCTTAGCAGTGTCTTACTGGCCAAATTTGACACCTAGACCCTTACAGTGAAAGCTTGTCCGTGTTCCTTACAGGTTTTGACTTTTAGACCCTTACTTTTAACTTTTAACGATACGTTTTTGTTTATTATTTACTGTAAAGTTTGACCTCAACCTCCCATGTTAAAGCCGTCATTTCTGTGCTTAATTTCTCTGCCGTCTTTCAATATTTTCTACGTAAATTTAGTATACAAGCTTTATTGGACTCGGTGAACATGTCCGAACTTTTATTAACTACAGATTTGACACATCGGAGATCTGGACTAGAGCTGGAATCGCGATGGCATGTGCTGCTACTTGGCGCGACACGTTTCTGCTACACTCTCACAGATGAAACTATTTGTCCTATAAAGTTTTTCTTAACTCATTTTACAGGTATTGCCCTGTAGATGTGCCCATTCCATAAGCCCTTTTCCAACTGGGCAAGTGATTCAGGGGTTAGGGAGCTCTAAACGACCAGATTTATTGTTTTACATTGTTTTAAACATTGTTATTATGCAACAATGCCACTCAGCAACGCCAGCTGCAAGACGTAGACTGAAGATTAAAGGGTTTGTTTCCATATTGGTAGGGCCGGATTAAGCCTCGTGGAGACCTTCCCCAATCCAGCGAAAAGGGGCATAATATTAGTGACTTTTTCAGTTAAAGGTAAAACATTTTCTGTATTGAAAATAGTACCTTATTTTATTTTTCTCGTGACCTTGAGGCCCGTTGAGGCCCTTTTTAGTCTTCTGTACAGCCGTACTGGCTGAGAAGACTATTGCAACGACTTTGACCGTCCGTCCGTCCGTCGCTTTTTTCAACTTCGCAACGGTACCAGAAATTGACGACCACTATTTACAACGTTCCATTCAGTGTCAAAATTTAGTTAAATAACATGGTAAATTAAAACATCGTTGCCTCCGTATAGCTAATAGACTTCGTCGACGTAACTAAATTAAATAATAACATTTCATCGTCGAATTGAAATCCTAAATATTTGTGTTAACGCAGCCGTAAAAACAAAAACATTTTAGCTTCGTTTAAAAGAGTCTTGTCGCATTGTTGCCTGAATGAATAGGCTTACGATCGAACCAAATTCTCCATTAGGCCTATCTGCTACTTACGAAACTAAAACTGCCGTTAAAAAAATTAGGACTAAAAAATGAAAATTAGTTCTAAAATCACGTTACCATGGCAACGTCAATAGTTGCTACGAGTCGCTGCTGCAGCGTTTCTCCTGTCCCTTCCCTACTACCACTGATCTATATTAGGCTGTGTTGCGCATTACGTTTTAACACTGTAACTGTGTGCGCGAAAGCATACCGTGTTGCAAAAATGAATAGGCTTACTGTATACAATCCAATCTCCGTTAGTTGCTATACTTACGAAATTAAAGTTGTAAATTAGGCATAAACGCTGACAATAATGCCTAAAACGTAAAATAAGCTTAAAAGTTAACACATTTGTAACGGGTAATTCTAATGGTTACTGTTTTTAGATTATATAGTAGAGATAGCTGTTGTAGTGCATGATAGAGGTGTGCGCTTCAACATTGGAAGTGGAGGAACTGTACAGAAGACCAATGCGACTAGATAGTCGCTGTAGCCCCTTGTTTGGCCTGTGGTCCGGTGCTTCAGCACCCCCAAAACCCCCCCCCCCCCCCCTTAATCCGGCCCTGCATATTGGTTTGTGTATAGGTTGCTCCTTGAAGCAATGTTTCACAACAATGCAAAACATTAAAACAATGCCAATTAGAAAATAATGTCAATCAGCCAACGCCACTATACTGAAAATTAATAAATCAGCGCTTTTGGAAAGAGTACAGAAGACCAACTTGGTATGTCAACATACCACGAGTTAGAAAACAAAACGAACTTGTTTGATGTTAAAGGTAAATTTTAACGAACATATACTATAAGGCAACACCATACACTGTATCTATCCTACAAACCGTAATTGATAAAGATACAAAACATTAAAACAAGCTAATCTAAACTGCATGGCACTCCAAAGTAGCACGAATTAGAAAACAAAACGAATTCGTTTGATGTTTAAGGTAAGGTTTAACTGCTCCGAAGTCAAAATAGCAAAGGAACACAAATAAACTTCCTGTAAAGTTTCAAATACTACAGTGTTCCTGTACTGTTTAGTCCACGTGAAACCGTATTACTGTATTCAACCATCATACACATAAATACACAATTAAAGCCAGGGGTCAACTTTCAAAATATTTGATGGCCACACACTCTACCTTCGGGGCTAAATATTTCGGAGTTCTTCAGTAACAAACAATACCTTATTGACACGTGTACAGAAAATACAAAATAAAATTATTGGTGTTCTTTTCCAGGACAGCAAACAACGTTAAGAAAGTTAAATTTGATCACAAAATTCTTAATATCGATAGCCTAAGATACTATTCATTACAATAATATAATAATAAATTCTTGTTGCGACAGCAACGGGTCTGGCAAGAACCGGGGGGGGGGGGGGTCACTAACAGCCAGCCCTAGGAAAGGTGTACATAAACTGGACCAGGAATGGTGATCAGAATAGGTTTGGGGACACGAATGCCTTACCACCTTGGTTAGACCTGCCAGGGACCCAAAGGTCCCCGGTGGCATCGCCAAACGTGTGGGACATGGGATGGGAAGGGTGTGAAGATAGTTAAAAGGCCCAAACAGTACACAAAAAAAGTAAAAACATTTTGTTTAAAAAAAGTAAAATATGCTACGATGGATGTTTTAAAACTAATGTACCCATATAGCGGGATATGTCATCACTTAGTAAAAAATAAAATAACAAAAAAAAAACTTTTGAAATGGAAAATCATTTAAGGAATAATAGTAGCCTATACGAGCTGAATCATTTAGTCACATATTACCATTTTGGAGAAATAATTCTGGAAAAATGTCAACAAGTATTTTACTCCTTTTATTTTGAATAAATTACGTAGGGAATGTCACAATATTAGCCTACTTCGTTTGGAAATTTAAAACTTAAAACTACTTACTAAATAAACAAAATGATAAATATAGCCTATGAAAAATTGTTTTGAATTTATAGTTTTATTCATTCTTTAAACTTGTTGTGTTTGTCATTTGTTTAGTATATAATATTACAATATGTAGCTAAGTAAATCTACCCCAAAACAAAACTTGTTAAGGATTCCCGCCAAGCTTTTCGGCCGTGTGAAGTCGTGATATCAACCGCCAAGCTAATCCCACTGAGTAATAGTTCGAAAATGAAATATATGAAAATTGTTTATTGCAAAATTGTCAATTATTTCATTTAACGTTTGAAGTCTTAGTCGGTGGGATTAGCTTGGCGAAAGAGCTTGGCGTTTAAAACCACGACTTCACACGGCCGTAAGTATAAGTGTGAGGGGTGAATGTTTAATAATTTTAAAATGTTAATGTTAATGTTTTAACATTAATGTTAATGTTAATGTACGTAATTAAGAAAATTGAATGTTTGATTGTTAAGTGTAATATTAATGTGGATATGTAAAATAATTGTTCAACTATATGTCAACTAGTTCTTAGCATAAACAAGAACGTTAGTACTTCGTACATTATTTAATTTAAAAAAAAAATGTTAAGTCGTCTCCTTTCTATTTATCACCCTACTGATGATACATACATACATTATTTTTCAAGATTTTCAAACAGCGTTCCAAACCTGGAATTTCATTATTATTTCCCCGGACATTTCTAGATTTTCAAGGACTTGTACGAGCCCTGAATTAGTGCAGACGGACCGCAAGACGCAACCTTTGGCAAAAAAATCGCAATCGGTGGCAGGTCGGGTAAAAACCTTGGGAATGTATTGGGCTTTTTCCACACAGTGGCGCGCTTCTGCGTCTGTTGGTAGAACACCCCAAATCGCCTGAAGCGCGCCCCATGATCGTCACTTTCGGCGTCACGTTGCGACTTGAGTGCCACACAACCTGTTGAGTGATCGGTTGGTCGTAAAGCTAAATACCTCAGATGGCATTGTTTGCGATACCTGTTCTCGAATGGGGACAGAACAAAGACCTTGGAATAGTAGTAGTATAGTCAGAATCGTCGGGAAGAGCGGTGAAAGGCCAGGTTTGCGCGTTTGTTGTCTGAAAGGTGCTGTCGATTCAGACGCGCTAGTGGTATCGTTTATTCAGCGATTGTTGCACGCCATGTGGTCTGTCTACACCGGCGGGTGCAGACGGACCACAAAATGTGCGATAGTCACCGAAAAATCGTGTCACTAGCGCGTCTGAATCGACGGCACCTTTCACATAGCGCGATTTAGCTCAGAGACACCTACGGACAAGGGCAGAAACACGCCATTGCGTGTGAAAGCACCAGTTAGATTCCATACTTTTTACCTGATCTGCCACTAATTAAGATTTTATGCCACAAACGCCAAAGATTGCATCTGCGATTATCGCGCGTTTTGTGGTCTGTTTGCACCCGCCCTTAGATGATTAGTTTTTAATCATTTTTCAGCGATGCCGTTTAGCCAAGTAGAATGTACCAATCATTAGCGTGTGTACACGTGTACAAAAGTAAAAATGGTAAAAACATTTGAATATAGCAGTAAGGTTTCACGTTAACTAAACAGTACAGCAATACTGCAATATCTAAACCTCACAGGAAAGTTCGTTTGCTGTTTTGACTTCGGATCAGTTAAACCTTGCTTTAACATCAAACGAATTAAGTTTTTGTTATGTAATAACATTAATATATTGTAATTGTATTGGTAAATTGCAAAATGGAATTTTAACAAATATTTGTAGACATGATTTTCACTTAACATAACCTCCACAAAACAATTTTCACTTAATCCTGGGAAATATAATTCCCACCGCGAGACAATGTTGTTCTTCAACTTATTATAGAGCAATAAACAAATCCCCCTCATAGTTATTTTCCACTGGTCTCTTGGAACCAAAATTAACCGACTTTTGAAATAGTGCTGGTGATTCCACAAAATAATTCTCATTTTGATTAAATTCATTTTGTTGCATCGACTAATTTAGTCTTCTTTACGCAATTTTCAGGTTTCGAGGACAAAATGGCAAGACTTTGTGAAATGCTGTAGTAATGGCTTCCAGGAGCGTTTACCATGTAAAGGTAAACACGGCTTCTTCCATTTTTCAAAATATTGCTGTCATACGTGTTTTCTACATTTCCAACATGATGGAACTATAAAGTGATGGATGTTGACGGTTTGAACTCACGAAAATACAATCATTTGTTACGAAATGACAGATACTTCCAAGATCTCTGGTATCATTTATTACTCATTAATCATTGTATGCCAGTGAAACGATTCTGACTGTATTAACGATTTCTAGAAAGGCAGCGAAAAAAATATGGGTGAGAACTCATGACTTTGGCCTATTGATTGGACTGGATTTTTGTTTCAATGTATTCTACTATTAGGAGAAAGATGTGATGATGCATTATGTCAGGAGTGTCATAAAGGATAGCCTGTATGGCTTGACGGAGTGTTCATGATAATATTACGACGTGTTCCATCTCTCATTCTGGGGTTGCGACCCCAAGCGGCGTGAATATGAAGAAGAAAAAAACCAGCAGTAAGCAGACAAAGCTTTTGATACCAGGGTATTCACGAAACTGCCAGTTTTTGACCAGGGTATTCACGAAGCTACCAGTTTTTATAACTGGAGAGAGTGATGATGGAACGGAGCACGGTATCCAATATCTGTTGCAACTGGAGAACCAATGTTGGTACGATTGTGTGTTGAGGCAGTTTGTTTCATGTGTTAACCACACGGAAAGGAACAGTGTTTTGGCGAAGGGACATATTGTGGAACAACTGGTTGCAACTATTTTCTGGAATGCCATGCATTAAAAATGCGTTGTATAAGTTTTAAGCTAATGTCGAATAATTGAGAAAGTACAATCAGTCTAACCATGCTGCATCTCCACATGGAACTGCGTTTAATGACGTTGAAGCAGGGAAGGCTTCGTCAAGCCAAGGCCAACTGGGGTAGATATCGTATGTCACGCCTCCCAGCTTAGCGTTATTTAGCGAGCTTGTGAGAAAGTTGATGCCTTTTAGTGGTGCTTTGGTGTAGTAAGATCCTGGTGATGCTGAATCATGCTGAGTCATCTGGCTAGGAGGCAGGAAACAGAACCCACAGCTTCTCTCCCAAACCACCTAGTGACATGGGATGGAGTATGAAGTGACATTTACAACATGGACACTCCCACGACCTACAGACATGTATGCATTCATGAGCTCCTGATGATGTCTGTCAATTTCCCAGTAAATAGGGTTTCTTTATTGCCAAAACATATTAACCTGATAATTTTAGCATTACGTTGTCCCCAATGTGATGTTCTCCTGGAGGTTTCTTCCGCTGTGCAGCCGCCTGCTTGCATGCCCCACTACGCCTGCGCGGCGCAGTCCTCCCTTATAAAAGCGAGTGCGTGGACGCTTTCGACATTCATTTTCCTCCAGCGTACGTGTCGTCTAACGCCTCCACGTCGCTCTGTTCCCCGCCTTTCGCCCGGTTCAAGACTCCCTTCGCCCCGAGTTGCCGAATGGCTTGCCTCACCGGCAACTGCTGAAGTCTGTACCCAAGCTGACAACGTCAACCTTCTCCGACGCTCATCGCCGTTTCGGCTGGCTGCACCCGCACCTACGGCATCCCTTCGGCTTTTGGCTTTCGGACGTGAACACTACCCCCCCCCCCCCTTCCTTACCGGCCTCCGCCCATCACGCCGACACGCCTCGACGGAGCTCTAGCCCTTTCGGCCGCTTCCCGCACCAGATTCCCGGATGTAACCTGTTGCAGGCATCCCGTCTTACTATAGTTTCGGTTTCGATTGTTTCCGACAAACAATTGTATTTGCTACCGAGCTTTGGTTACACGATGTCATCTCGATCAAGTTTTCAAACTGGTCAAGACTCAAAGCCTCTTTCGAGTGAAGAGCCAAGACTGTTCCTGTTCTCCACAGCCTGTCTCGATCAGGGTTACCCCTTGTCTCGAGTGAAATTCAGACAACAGTTTTCTGTCCATACTGCTACTTGTCTCATTCGTGGCTAATACCCACGTTTTGAGTGACGAATCAAGTTGGTTACCATCCGCTTTTCTTGCTACTTTTCTCGTGGCCGCCCCACATCTCAAGCGAAAATCAAGTCATCTGTTGCTGTCCACACTGCCGCTCGTCTCATTCGTGGCTTAATTCCAGGCTTTGAGTGATGAATCAAGTTGGAAGCCATCTACACATCCTACCGCTTCTCTCGACCGTGGCTCACCCCACATATCGAGTGAAAATCGAGTCCACTGTTGCTGTCCACTACTGATCGTCTCACTCGTGGCTAAATCCCACGTTTTAAGTGATGAATCAAGTTGGAAGCAATCTACCCTTCCTGCCGCTTGTCTTGACCGTGGCTAACCCCATGTATCGAGTGAAAATCAAATCACCACTTGCTGTCCACTGCTGCTCGTCTCACTCGTGGCTAAATCCCACGTTTTGAGTGAAGAACCAAGACGGAAGCCATCTACACTTCTTGCTGCTTGTCTAGACCGTGGCTCACCCCACGTCTCTCGCGAAAATCAAGTCAACCGTCGCTGTCTACTGCTGCTCGTCTTATTTGTGGCTAAATCCCACATTTTGAGTGAAGAACCAAGACGGAAGCTGTTCTCACCTCTTGCTGCTCGTCCGGACCATGTCTGACCCTCCGTCTCAAGCGAAAATCAAGTCAACTGTTCCTATCGTCTGCTGCTCGTCTCACTCGTGGCTAAATCCCACGTTTTGAGTGAGGAACCAAGACGGAAGCCGTTTGCACCCCTGCAGCATGTCTCACCCCCCCCCCCCGTCTCCAACGAAAATCAAGACATCAGTTGCCGCCCACACTGCTGCTCGTCTCATTCGTGGCTAAAGCCCACGCTTTGAGTGAAGAGTCAAGTTGGATGCCATCTGCTTTTCCTTCTACTTGTTTCGTCCATGGCTGATCCCACATCTTAAGTGAAATTCAAGTCACCCGTTGCTGTCCATACTGCTGCTCGTCTCAACGTGGCCAAAAAAAAAAAAAAAACCCACGTTCTGAGTGAAGAGTCAGGTCGGACTCCATGGCTGACCCCACGTTACCAACGAAAATGAAGTCTACAGTTGCTGTCCACACTGATGCCTGCCTCATTCGTGATTAAAACTCACGTTTTGAGGTAAGTATCACGCCAGAAACCGTCGACATAGCTTGCTGCTTGTCCCGCCTATAACCACCCCACGTCTCGAGTGGATAGCAAGACATGTGTTACTCACATTGGTGCTCGTTTCACTCGTGGCTAAAACCCACGTTTTGAAGGAAGAACCAAGTCAGAAAGAACCGTGACTGGATTCAAGCCTCATGTAAATCAAGATAACAATGGCCGTCCACACTGATTTTCGTCACATCCAAGACAAATCGTCATTTTTCACTCCGAAAAATCCAACACCTGTCAACTTAACATAGCCTCAAAGAAGCTGCTGGATGGCCACCTCAGTGATCCACCACGCATGAGCAAGTACGGTACTCCCTATATGAATGACGACTACGTGAGCTTTCCATCTCTTGGTCTCAAGCTGCCGTCTGGGTTGCCGCTCATCTCTGCCGTTTCTTCTCCTTTGTCTGAATACATCGTGGGCCCCTTCCCGTTGTTCCCGGGACCGCTCTACCTTCCGTTAGTCCAGGCTGGTGTTTCACCCCTATCTTTCGGTTGGAACCATGGCCTCCCATCAAGTTCATCGTCAGGACCTACCTTTGGCTCCTTGGGTCCTCCATCGTTTGGCGGACAACGCCTTCAGTAACCCGCCCCACCGCTGCACGACACACAGGAAATGCTGTGGCTCCTTTCGCCCTTCGGCCGCCTACGTCCGTCACCACACGAACTTCCGATGTCTCACGGTCCCATGACCCACTGAACGTTTCCCGGTCAAGCTCAGCCGTTCACACCATCCCTTCGCCAGATTAAACACGTGCACGTGACTCCATTCCCGTTGTCTCCCAGGTTGTCTTAGCTGATTTCGAGTGTACGCAGGAGAAGCCAGCATCCGGGGGGCCGCTCGTGGCTTTAACTCCCTTCAGCTGGCGGTTACCTTCACCCGTCTTGTTCCCACCGTGTCATGATCCACGTTCCGCACAACGCCTCTCAGCAGTCTCCATCCCGTCCAAGCTCAACCACTCATGCCCATCCCTTCGCCAGGCCAGCGTCCATCATCATATCACATTCCGACCCTGCAAGACCCATCCTCAACTGCATCTCCACCCTGCTCAACGCAGACTCCGGTGCCTTCCCTTCGGTGTCTTCCCTTCGGTGTCTTCCCTTCGGTGTCTTCCCTTCGGTGTCTTCCCTTCGGTGTCTTCCCGCCGGTGTCTTCCCGCCGGTGGTTTCCCTTCGGTGTCAGACATTCTCTTCACACGCCTGTGGATACCATAGGAAGGAGGGATGCCCCCCCCCCCCTGCTTCTTCCCGTCGCCGGCCCAAAAAATCTGCTTCGGCCCACCCTTCATCGAGGATCGCCAACGCCTTGTGCGAGAAACTCTCCGCGGATGCAAGCCCAGAAGAGATGCGCAGCCTTTCATCCCTAATCTCACAGCTCTTCCAGAAAGCAAGCTTGGCAACCTACCGTTCCTAAAACTTGGCAACCAGAGCCCTTCTTAACAACACCCTCCTCCTTTGGGAATTAGCCCTTTCATCCAGCAACAACCTTAACGTCTCCACTCGGCACCATCTCCGCAACCAACCAATTCATGAGTCTGACACCTTTTCCGTGGTCTCATCCCGTCTCTTGCCCCACACTTGGACATCTCCAGGAAACCAAAACCGCAAAACAAACCATTCGTCCAACCGCCCCTTTCAGTAGAACACACAATCCAATTCCCGCCCTTCACCGGTCGACAGGAACAAGGCCGCATCTACACCGTCCTCTGTCCGCACGAATGAGAATGCGTCCTTTCAGACAAGAAACCAACAACCCTTTCGGTCCGACCCATCTCGCTCCCGCTCCGGCCAAAGGAACCAGCAGAAGCGAGCCGCAATTCCTGACTGCCGAAGCCGTCACTGCTCGCCAGGAGGCAGGAGCTCCTTTCGCAAGACCAACAATGACGCCTTCCGCTTTTTCTGCCTTTCTTGGTCGGCGCAAGACTCAGCCACTTCTTCCCGGCCTGGCAAGAACTGACCCACAACACGGACGTCCTTTCGACCATCAAACTTGACTTTCGGCCGACACTCCTAGCTCTACCACCGCTCCGTGGTAGTTCTCTCCACCAATCACAGAATCCCTTTCGTTCGAAGTTTCGGAACTCCTTTACAGCCAACATCATGGCCCCATTCCAGATGCCTCCCGGGATCGCAACACAAAACTAGCCTCCCTGACGATCCGCCCGTCAAGTCCGTCATCACCGGAACTCTTGTTATCGAGGCCCATCAACCCACAGGTAGTTCCCGGCTGAGCTCATCCGTTCACGCCTTCCCTTTGTAGCTAACACACCATGGCTCCCTTTTGCCCCACGAATTCAGCCTCCTTCGGCAATTTGGCTCCGAAGATAACCCCACGCCTCGACTTAAAACCAACACAAGGTTTTCTTCGAACTTCTTGAAGACCACCGCAACTCTGCTAACCCCGCTCGGTTGAGCACAAATGACTAACATCAAGTCGTTTAACAACCACGCGGGTCCTTCCATTGCCAACTCTTTCTGATGGGAATACCACACAAGCTTTCACAAGACAGCTCTCTCATCCTAAAACCCTAAACTTCTTCACCAAATATTCTCAGAGATGAACCAGAACAACAGAACACTAACTCAGTTAAAATAAAAAAAACTGAAGAGAAGAAAGGAACCAACTTCTTCTCCTCACTAACTCACAATCGAACGGATTCTCCGCAGCAATGCGACGACACGGGAGTCGAATGACCAACATAGTAACTTATAACAATCAGGGCAATCTCCACATCGTCAACCCACGACAAAGCCTTCCGACCGAAGTAATCCACACACCAGCATTTTCAGGGAATCCATCGACCTCCACCTCACACAACCAGAGGAAACTATCGAGAAAGAAAACGGACTACACCGGCTGGGACCCATCGTCACAGCCTGTACAGTAGTCAATCCCCTTAAGTACTCATCAGAATGATGCAGAAGCAAGCCAACCACGATGGAAGCTAGCCATTCATGATGGAAACAGCCAACTGGAGAAGAGGGGAAGAGACCAAACTTCGAGGTTCATCACCTGTTCTGAACAAAGTGCGAAGTTTTCAACAAACTGTTTGAGGATCAGCCTGCTTGCATCCCGGGGCGCCTTCAAGGCGGTACCCTCCACCAATTTTGACGAGGTCAACTGATAATGCTAAAGTTATCAGGTTAATATGTTTTGGCAATAAAGAAAGAACGTTTTGCTGGCCCCCAGTCAGGCCGGCTAAAAAGGGTTTCTTTTTGCCTAAAACCAGGGCCGACGGAAGTGGTATGGCTGGTACGGCCACCGCCATACCAGTTTTAGGCACATAATTAAAAAAAAAAAAAAACACCTCCATA
>JAHWFP010202271.1:0-22797 GCA_023313725.1 Lithobius niger | reverse complement strand
TTGCACATAAACTTCACTGCAAGAGCTACTTGTCAAGCAGTGAAGCAAATGGAAAGGTTAGAAGGCAGTGACCAGCTAGCATCTCCGGTCTGTTGTACACAGTTATCCCAACGCTGTTTATTTCATGTTTGTTTGTTGTTTTACGGGTATTAGCCAGTTTTGTGTATTTCATTGCGTGAAATTTGAACAATGTTTCTGTCACAATTTTATTGTTCAGAACCAACAGGTGTGGTATGTGGTCAGACATGTTATTAGTGGGTTCTAAACAAATAACATGGGCGTACATAACTGTAACGAACTTGTAAATAAATTAATTGTAAATAACTTTGTAAACAACTACAAAAGCTGCAAACTTGCAACTTGAAGGCTGTTTTCGTAACCTCTACTATTGAGTCAGAAATGGAGGATTAATTTTGACCAACAAAGAGGGGGGGAGGGTTAAGGGCCCAACTTGGACCATCATGTTTGTGTGGAATAAAAATAAGATGGAAATCAATCAAGAAGGTGCTCGAAATGGTGTCCCATCTCATTGCGGCATGCTTGTGCCCGTGACGTGGAATGTAGTACCCGTTCGAATGTTGCTGCTGGGATGGCTCTACATGTTGCACGTATCCGTTCCTTTAGGTCTTCAGCTTTTGTTGTGGGGGTTTCATACTCTTGGGCTTTAACTTGGCCCCACAGGAAAAAGTCCAGCGGAGATAAATCTGGTGATCGAGCAGGCCAAGCCGTTGGGCCAGCTCGACCGATCCACTGTCCTGGGAACAAATCGTCCAACCGCTGTCGCACAGTCCTACGGAAATGGGGTGGGGCTCCATCAAGTTGGTACCAAATTGCCTGCACCGTCGCTACTGGCAGGTTGTCCATAAGTTCAGTTACAATGTCATCTACAATGAGTTCAAGGTAGCGTTCCCCATTTAGAGTTCCATCGTAGAATACTGGGCCAATGATGTGGCCATTTAGGATCCCACACCATACATTAAACCGCCATTGTTCCTGATGTCGGGCTTCTCGCAACCAGTGAGGATTCTCGTCTGCCCAGTAGTGCACATTGTGCGTATTCATGATGCCATCCCGTGTGAATTGCGCCTCGTCTGTCCAAAATTCATGATTGAAAAATAAAGGGTCAGCAGTAGTTCTTCCCAGGAACCAATCGCAGTACTGCAGATGGGGGTCATAATCTGTTGCTCGCAGCACCTGATGAAGATGAACATGGTATGGATGGAAACTGTTCCTCTTCAGGCAGTGGCGCATCCAGAAAAAATTGTCGGAGGGGGCCGAACAAAGCCAGCAAGGGGGTCTGGGGGAGCGCTGTAAGCTCCCCCAGCGGGGTGCGGGGCAGAGCCCCAGAAGCTGAAGCATTTTGGTGTTCATCATTGCCATATCTGGCTTCTGAAGGGTACTGTTTTTACATATTCTTGAGAAATTTATTTAGCATTATGAAACGATCATGTTAAAGTTGTTCGTGCAATTTTTTCCAGGACCTCTTTTCCACGGACTTTATCCCGCAAACATTGTTTTTTTTGGACAATTTTCTTTCGGACATTAATTTTCCACTGTATCTTTTTTTCCGAACCTTCTTTCCACGGACCTTTTCTCCCCAAATCTTTTTATCCAGACCTTTTTCCCTTAGGTCTTTTTTTCCTGGACATTTTCACCCAAGAATTTTTTCTGCCTCTTGTCGGAGTTTTTATTTTTTTTTTATTTTTGCAGGAGGTACAGATGTATGATACGATCTAGATTTGGGGCTTGTTTTAACATCTCTGTAATGTGTGGAGCAATCCGGACCACTGCACTGTGACTGAGATTAGCGCTAATAACCTAGCTGTCGGCGACGTCCCATTTATTTTTGCCCAATTTAGTGTAAAAAGGACAATTTATATCGGTTTCATGGACGATTTTACACAATCAAAACACTTTTGAATTAGCCTAAAATTGGCATGCTATTATTTTCCACATCCACGATTAATTTAATAAACGTTTAGGCCTACCCTAATGTTAAAAGTAACGCGATTGGATAATAACTAAAGTAACAAACTACTTGACTAAACTGGTAAATAATATGGCATTGACAAAAGCTGTAACCAAAGCCAAATATATTAAATAATAAGCGTATAGGCCCATCTCAAATCATGTGAAACTGACAGAAAAAATTAAATTTCTACGTTTTCTCTGCTTACCCTTCTCGGTTTTCCATAACTTCCACTTTACGAGTATTATCAAGTTGATGGCGAATATCTTCTCTTTTTCCGGAAGTAACAAAAATAAAATTGGCCGATTTGTCCATTACGTTTTCCCGGTATTTTTTTCTGGCTGTGTTCGTCAAACAATTCAATTGCATCTTCATAATCAGTGAATGCTGTTTTTACTAACAAACGCAGTTGTCGGCCTTCTCCTTTGCCAGACTTTTCTGGCGCAAAAATCAGACACGTTTTGTAAAATGTCCCATTTTTTCCCTCACTGTAAGCCAGCCATTGGTTCTTGTTAAGCTATTTATGTGGAAAAGAACGATTTCTTTCATTTTGCATCACTTGTGGAAAAACATGATCTTGATCTAGAACCCAACAGTTTGTTAAACAAATCCAATTTTTCCTCCGTTGAGAAGACCTGCTTTTTGCTCCATCTGGTTTCGTCAAAGTTTCCTACATCCAACTTGCGTTAAATAAATACAGATTTCTTCAGGCCGTGTCAGTATGGCTCAGAGGCAGACCTCGGAATTTGAATGTTTCAAAGATCGTGGGTTCGATTCCCCGTTCAGGCAGTCTGACATTTAAGTCCAAAAGGCAATGTAAATAGGTTTGCATCTGTTTTTTTTTTAACCCTTCTCAGCAGACTGGCTTACCGTTCTGTGTAATCCCACCTGCGTGTTGCTGTTTTCGACTTTTTAACTGGAAGCTTTTCATGTGTTTCTGGACAGCCTTCATCTTCACTTCTATTATTTCCTGCCGTATTCACTTCCTTTGATTTTGTCTTGCTTCTTCTTCTTACGAGCATTGCCAAAGAAAGCAGCGAATGAAGAGAGAATACCCATGGCTATGCCCACCTAAGAATGGTTTTTAGGGGTGGAGGGTTGAAATTTAAGTAAGTGAGATGGAAAGAGTTGGTTGACGAAAGAGTACGTTGCTTGGGGGAGGAGCAAAGTAGGCAGATTACAAAGGATTTGGCAAGCGCCTAGAATGCATTACTTGGATTACTATAGCGGGAAATGGTTTCAAGTAGGGAAGGGGACTTCATCCAAGAACTGTCAGACGCTAAAACAGATTTGATGTTCCTGAATTTATTTTTAGTTTATTTTACGATTAATCGGCTACTCAACATTCACACAGCTTTACCTAAAGCAAAAATAAAGAAATTGTTAATTTAAAAAAAAGGGCATTTTTTTCTTGCTTCACTTTCGTTTCGGAGGGGGCCATGGCCCCCGTGGCCCCCCCTCCCCCCTTCCCTGCGCCACTGTCTTCAGGACACGTAGGACAGACTGATGACTGATGTCAAGTGCCCTTCCAACTGCACGACTACTGGTATGCGGGTTTTCGGCTACTGCTGCGAGAACCATCACACTATTGTTGTCGTCTGTTGCAATTCGAGGCCGACCTGTTCGAGGACGGGCTACAATGCTGCCCGTTTCCAGAAAACTAGGAAGTGTCCTGTTGAACGTTCGTATTGTTGGATGCCTTTGTTGAGGATGCCGTTCTGCATAAATTCGAAGAGCTTCACGAACATTTTCGTGGGCCAAACCATAGCATGATAGCACACGATCATGTCCACGAGTTCTGCATTGGCGTAGGCTGCCATCTGAAATTACAGTGTTCTGTGTATCTGGCTGAAATTTGCTAAAGTGCAGTTAATTATTTACTCATCAGCCTAACTGAGAGTAGCTGAAGTACGGCTGAACTGCGCTGAAGTGCAGGTAATTAATGTCTCATCAGCCTAACTGAGAGTAGTTGAATTATGGCTGAAGTGTGCTGAAGTGTAGTTCTTATTTCTTAATCAGCCTTAGGGATGGGTCATTATTAATGGCGACCGGGGGGTGGGGGGGGGGGAAGAGGTATAGAGCTGGATTGACTTCGGGACCGACAGAATTTCGAACCCCCCCCCTTCCACGAGACTGACTAAAATCTTGACCAGCTCCCTATTAACTCAAGATACAAATCAAAACTGTTCCTTTTCATTCCCCAGGAAGTACGTATAAAAAAGAGGGAAGGTTTTGTATTCCTTTTTAGGCTATCCATCGATGATATCTGTAGTCAACTCTAATTAGTAGATGTGAAAAATGTGCCGTGGCAGTTTTAAAAGAAAGAACAAGGCTGATTACAAATAATAAAATATTCCCAAAAACATTGAAAGAATCATATTCCAATGATGAATGTGCCATTGGAGCTTAACCTTTAATTTCCCCTCTAGTTTATTTACATCTTCTCTAACTTCCATCCCTTTGCCAGAGACTAACACTTCATGACCCCTTACAAAGACTAGACGAAAGAACTCTTCCCCCCAATTACAAAATGACTGCATGGTTCCAAATTGGGAGTAGTTGAATTCCGGCTGAGATGTGCTGCAGCTCAGTTTTCTTTTCGAGCTTCTCCAGCAGTGGGCGGTGTGCTTCACTGCTTGACAAGTAGCTCTTGCAGTGAAGTTTATGTGCAAAAAGGGTATTTTGCACATAACTCTGGCGTTTCTACATGGATTTCCATTCTGTTTCTTGGGTTGGCAGTTTTTAATGATTACCTACAACTTTCAAATTTGCACTGATGGTCTATGGTCTTCAAGGTCATCCTCCTTACACTCATCTGAATCCCCGCTGTTTACTCATTATTACTATAAACTTGTTTTCAGGATATTTGACACCATTTAGGATATATTCAGGTAGGCCCGACTTTTGGACCACCCTGTATAAATTTCATGTTCAAAGTGCAATATGTTACAAGCAAGTCCAAGTTCCCATTTAATAAGTGTAATAATGTAGCTACTAAGCAAAACTTTATAATAATTCGACAGTTAAGTAGGCTAGAAAAACACCACACAGACATGTTTCTTTTTATTAATTTTTTCAAACGTTATTGTTTGTTTGCATTGCGAAGTAATGATTTTCGCTGAATAGCTGTTGGTTGTTTGGATAACGTAAACCAAACAATGCACAGTATGTGTATCATTTGGACCAAGACAATCGAAAAGATCAAAGATTGGGGGGGGGGCAATAAATGGGGGAGGGCCCGACCATAAATTTTGCCTATGGGCCCAGAGACACTTTGTTACGCCACTGTAACGTGGTGCGCCATCTGTCGCATCTGGCCACAAGCTGTCGTCTCCATCTACTTCCGGGAAAATCCAAGATGGTGGCGACGTGTGCTCACCATGGTGCTCACGGCGACTGCTCGAGTTATTGGATGCGCTAGTCATGTGGCTGAACGTCACTTCCGCTGTTGTCGGCAGTTGCTCTCGTGGCGAATTTGAGAAACTAAACTATCGTGTCATGAGTTTTGCTTGCGGTGCTTAAGCGGTAAGTGTAGCAAGTGGGTTATCCCGTAACGAAGTGTTAGTTAATTATCCAAGGTAAAACAAAGTATGGCTGTGGTAAGTTTAAAAACTAAATACATCCCCAAACTGGGAATTGCCATCACCCCTCCAAAAAAAAAACATAATTTATTTATTTCGGAATAAGGTTGTAGGCTACTGTGGAACATGACGAAACTCAGAAAATGTCAATTCATGAAGTAAATATGGACATTTCTTACTGCTATGGCTAGCAAATTTTCAACAACTAATTGTCTTCATCAGGCTTTTAAAGGCGGAGGAGGGAATTGCATTTCTTGACCATCTTGCTTCTACGATGTTTACAATCGCCGTTTTTCGAATTCGCCGTTAATCTTGGCCTACTACATTTGTCGGGCCGTTGCACATTGGCATTCTGCTTGCTCAGTTCCCATCGCCTACTCAATTCTCGTGCCAGTCCAACATTAACTAGGTGCCCCACGTTAGGATTTGATGGTCAAGATGTGATCAGGGACTAAATCAACCTTTAGAAGCCTGATGAATACTACAGTTAGTTGTTGAAAATTTGCTGGACATAGTAGTGTCTAGTTTGTGGAAATGTGCGTGTTTACTTTGCGAATTGACATTTTCAGAATTTATTTACACGTAAGGTGGAGGAAAAAGCTTGGGTTTGGATGAACTACAAACTGCAGGTCCATGTTGAAAGGAGAAGGTCTTATGGACTTAATGGGGAATTTTCCGGATGGCGAAGAAGGGACGAAAATGTACAGCTTTAAGGAAAGAGTGACGGTGCAGAAACTGTCTCGGTATCGAGAGAGTTCCAGACTGGCACAACTCTCAAAGCAAACAAGGATTTCCGAGAAACAAGGCGGAATTTGGGTAAAATGAACTTCAAACGGTTACCACGAGTCTGGGTCACCGAACTGAGTTCAAAAAATGATAGTTTAATGGGGAGCAAACAGTGTAAAATTTTAAAATTAAGCCTTAAGTCAGCCTTTAGACGTTTACATTCCAGATTGTCTGATTCAAGGTCATGAAGCTTTTGACTGTAGGGCAATGCACGCCTGCCCAGTAGTGACTTCGTATGCTTCCTCTGAACGTATTCGAGTTGATCAGTGTTCTTGAGGAAGACCAGACCAGCTCGCATATTCGAGCAGTGGTCCTACCGTGTATGCCCAAAGCCCATTGTAAAGGTTCCCAGAGTTAACCCATTTAAGCCTGAAACTATTTTTTTTCTAAAAGCCGAGAGTTTCTATGTAAAAAGCATTATTAGGAATAGCTGGAACGCAGAAAAAATATTTAAAAATTTTCACGTACCGTCTTCAAGGAATCTGCCGTCCTTCATGTAGGACAGTAGGCAAATATGTAGGGTAATCTGACCTACATATAGGACGGCTTACATGTAGGACACCTACAGTAGGCTAATAATACTTTTTGACCCTACTATGTATGGCATCGAAGAAAACACCTTACATGAAGGCTTATATCACAGTTTCTACATTTCACATTGTTTTTTTGGTGGCACTAGCGTAAACACACCCAGTATACACCTGTCCTACATATAGGATGTGTACATATAGGAGGTCCATATGTAGGCACAACTCTTTGACTCTACAATTCTTTGAAGCTACTTGGAGTGATATTAAACATTGTACCTGATGTGAGGGCCTACATCAGATTTTCTAAATTTCGTTAGATTATTTATAACTTCTTGACATCATGTATGTATACTGTATAGCGTACTGGTCCTACACATACGTCGTGTTCCTGCATTTAGGATGCCTGCCTGCACATAGATTACAACAACTAGTTAACCCAGCTTGGTATATATTGATAAACGCACCTTACACGAAAGCTTACATCACATTTGCAACATTGTGTAGTAGTTTATTGATGGTAGTTGGGCCGTACCATCGTCTGGCCTCTCAAGAGGAACGACAAGTTGGTCATGATGATCTAAATATGAATCGGCATGCTCTTGAACTTAAGATTTGCTTAGGCCTCGTTTTGGATATTCTGTTTTCCTCAAGAAGAGCTCCATCCACTCTATGACGAATAATTAGATTGTCTTACTTTACTGGTGAATATTGTGAAGTTGCCAGCCATTTTGCTCGCTCGCTCACACAGTAAAGTAAGAGGCGTATCCTATTTTCGTCCAAATACGATACAGCCAAATATTTTGATTAAATCAGTAAACAACCCCAAATATGGTAAACAGTTTCATTTTTTACTATATTTGTTTGTGTTTTCATTGATTTACATTTTGCGAAATTCCTACCACATTGGTACATGAAAAGACCTATGCCGCAAATGATGTAAGAGTTACGATGCTGTTGTGATTCCATATATACAAGCGAACAAAAGTCACCAGAAAAACGCACACTTTCACACTTTAATGGAGTTTCACAGTACGAAATCTAACAATCTTTTTCGAAATATATACAAGCATTTTGTTATTAGCAAGCTGGTTATTGATGGTACCCAACATCATTCTTTATAACTTTTTTTCCACATAAGTGGGCATTCTGAAGTCCAGTTTCTTCTAACTGTTTCAGTTACTGTGTTCTCTAGTTCATCCAAGAGAGCACATGAGGTCATAAATGGACAGCCTTTTGGCTAATGACCTACATGTAGGACGCAAATGTTTTAAACCCCCTTCTGAGGCATGCAACTATTATTGTCATTAACTAACCATTGCCACCCAATAATAGACACATTTTGATCAGCACCATATGGAAGATTAACATTTATATGTATTTAGCATGATATAATTGTATTTTACTGGCTCCGCTGCGAATAATGCAATAATGCTCTAATTTCGAACAATTGCTTTACCCGCTTAGAAAATTGTTTTGTTAAGTTTTGTTGTCTGAACTGGTCAGCGTGTGGTTCGAGGCTTTCCACGTGGCGATAACATTAATTGCCCAAGGTTAGAATTATTAAAAAAAATTAAAACATAAGCCGACCTACATGTAGGACAGTAGACATAGATGGGTTTTAAAGGAGCGGCGGACCATAAAGATGGAGATTAGTGCTGGCAGTGGCCAGGGGGCCTGAAGTGTTTCATTACTGGGGATTAGGTTCTGTCTCCCTACTCGACAAGCTAGAGGGCTATTATAACATTTTTTTCTTTAATCAAGTTATGTAGAAGCCGTATGAAAATTATCATGGCTGACAAAAAAAAAGCATTTTTTGTTATTAGCTTTAGCAAAGAGCTGATGGAAATGATTGCAATGCATTTATTTTCATTTTGCATTATCTAATCTCTTTTCTTTCTTTCCTTAAGCTCTGCGTTGTTCACCTCCTCATCCCCCCCCCCTCGCCCCCCACAAAAAAAAACGTGGTCGAGTAAGATTTGTGGTGTCACTGGCCAGTGTAGACTAAGCAGAAATCTTAATCTCCATCTTTAGCGGACCATGGTTGATCTGCGATTAGCCACAGCTGCAGTAGAGTTGCAGTGTTAAGAAAATTTTAGATCCAGCTGAAACCACACTCCAAGATCCCTGAAGCTGGTAAAGGTTTCACTGAGTGTGGAATCGCCAAGATAATTTAGACTGCTGGTTGATTTTACCAATTGCAACGCAGTGACACTTGTCACATGAGAGTGGGAGCTGCCATTTTAGTGACCAATCTTAAATTGAATGATACTACACTGCAGTCAGGGTATCACCAGATGAAATGCTGGGGAGTGGAGTTTATAAAGGTCATCAGCAAACTTCTCCTGGTAAACAGTACTTTCATTGATGGTCAAATTGATAAGGTAAAGAATGATGAGTAGGGGACCAAGGACAGAGCCCTGGGGAGCCCACTAACTAAGGCCGTTGTTAAAGAGAAATCTTCCTCAACAATAACATGTTGGGAGCGCCCTGTCATAAAGGCTGAAATCCAGGATAATAAATTTTCCTGGAAGCCTAGCGGATGCAGTTTAAACAATAGCTTGGAGTGGACAACTGGCTCGAAGCTCATGCCTCTGCCCGAAGTCACAGCTAGTTTGCGTGCTAATTCTTGCATTCTAAATTATACAACATTCTTTTGCCTCCGCCCCCCCCCCCCCCCCATGTGAAGCATGTGATGATGCTTTTCCCCAGTTTTGTGTAAAATCCTCTGATAACCTTTGCCAAACACCTTTTCATTTTCAGAACAAATACGTCACCTATTTCCAAACTTCTCTCGTGCTTCTGTTCATTTCCATCACCCTTCCGTATTCTGTAGTAACCAGAACCAGTTAGTCTACATTATGATAACGTAAAGAAACCCTGGTTCAAAACTCGATTGGAGAGGCGACCCGACTCAAAATATCAAACACCTGGGGAACTTGGAAGAAACCGTCGTACTTTTTTTTCTTGCCGGCCGCTTAAGCCTATTCAACAGTAAATCTACCAATTTCTCCCCTAATAATGGACCAAATCGTCTGAATCTTTCACTAAATTCAAGATTGAACTTTTGCCCAACGATCCCCAGAACAGAACTTTCATATCTATCTCCAATAATCTTATATTTACAATAACTAAGGCTCGGCCGCTACCGATATTGGCATCGGTATCGGCACCGATACTAGCAGTATCGGTATCTGATTGGTATCAGCTAACGGTTTTGGTCAAATATCGGTTTTTGCGATATCATCGCCAAAAATTTTCCGTTTTTGATGTTCCAATAGCCTACACCATTTTAACTGTTTTTTCGAGAGCTTTCCAATGGTGCTAAGTTCGGAGCGATAGCTTCAGTCGTTCTCAAATTATTTAACAAAAACCAAAAACAGGTTCCAAAAAACGCACTTTACTGCAAGATGCTTGCTCATAGAGCTATGAGATTCGGAATTTTTCATCAAATTTTGTTTCTGAATATGGAATAAACATTAACTTTACTGGAAGTATTGCACTGAAGTGTCGGTATCGGTATCGGTGATGTAGCATCCGACCGTATTGGTATCAGTCAAAGTTGGTATCGGCCGAGCCTTAACAATAACGCATCACAGGAAAACCGCCTTTTACCGTAACTACGTAACGAAGACTCCATTATTACGTACGTATTTAATATATATATCTTCTTATTTTTTGTATAAAGCACTTAGCTTAGTTTTGTAATTAAGAGAAGGGTGTTGTCTAATGCCCAGCCCTTCTCACATAACCAGGTTATTATTATCTAGTAAGCATTTTTATTTTAAACTTGAAGTTTAAATCCACCATCACGAAGTTTCATTAGCACTAATCTTTGTGCCGAGTGCAAGGCCTGTTTTCACTTCAATTAAGAACAAGGCGAACTGAAATAGTAGATGTGCTCCTCGCTCCTTTCCAGGCCAGTCAGCTTTGTGTTCTTCCGATATTAGTTAGTGTCAGGCACGCAAGGAGTCGTCCAGTACCATACGGCGTGAGGACCAAAGGAGGTTGGTATCTGAATAAAATTTATGTGGGAAAATTCATAGTTTACTCAGCTACTTGTTAAACTTTAAACAGAGGAAGAATAACTGTTAAATTGCGAGATCCGGCACTGAGGGCTTCTCCCGCAGTCACTTAGTCCAGATACAAATTGCCTTGGGTTCTCAGGCCGTATTGTACTGGACCACTCGTTGCATGTCTGTCACTAACTGATACCGGAAAAGAGAGGGGCCTGGAGAGGAGCGAGGAACGCAACTACTATCTCAGTTGACCTTGACTAAGAAATTACTTGCTTCCTTTTTTTGGCATTAATTATTTTTAAATGCATTTTAGCATTTATTTTATTCCAACCCTTTTGAATTTTACAGCTTTGTTTTATTATAAAAACTTGCGGTTCACTCTACCTCACTATTCAACATTATCGCTGGCAATTGTATTACCGTATCCACTAAGGCTGTACCGAACGAGAATTTTTCGGCCGAACCGAACCAAACCGAACAGACCTTAAATAAGCCGAACACCGAACACTTCCGAACCGAACAAAAATGTACCAAACCAATCTATCTTAAACTAAAATGTAAAAGAACTTAGTTCACAAAGATTCATCAAAGCACAAGTTTCTTAACAAATGTAGGTATTTTCACATGGACTTGTAAGTCCATAGATGTTGAAACTCTGTTTAAACGTAAAAAATCTCCACTACTTTTACATTTTCCCTTATAACTTCTGAACCGTTAGAGCTAGGAACTTTTGGTTTGGACCAACAGAAAGCTGGCGAAAAAACATTCAAAATGGTGTATTCAAACATCAAAATCCGTCGATTAGAAGTGAAGATATGTTCGGTTTGGTATTTTGCGTTTGAAAGGCCGAACACCGAACCGAACCGAACACCCTCTGTTCGGCCATGTTCGGTTCGGTGCAGCCTTAGTATCCACAACTAAACTCCATTGCTGTAGTAACTCCTTCTTTGAATTCAAACGATCCCCAACAAATCAGCGACCTGGATTCACTCTCCTGTAGACTCTCGGCCAACCAGAAGGGCCGTAGCCAGGGTAGCTCTCCCACGCATGCGTGCCGGGAGTAGATGGATCCACCTGCTTAATAAGCTGTCAGCCCTCCATCGTCAGCATAGCTCGGACAGATAGCCAAAACGTTACTACGCACGACAGGTGGTTGAGAGATCGACATCTTCGAATTTACTTTTGTTTGACAGTAATTACTCACACTAAACAGTTCACGCAATACCAGAAGTTCCATGTAAATCGTTATTTAAAGGCGAATTTTTCGATGTCTGAGATCTGCCGCCTTCTTCAGGCCAAGCCTCGGAAATTTGCAAGCAACTGCACAGACGTTCTGAACGTTTGTGCAGTTGCTTGTAAGTTTCCGAGGCTTGGCCTGAAGAAGGTGGCAGATCTCATCCATCGAATCGAAAATTCGCCTGTAACTAACCATGTACATGGAACTTTTGGTATTGCGTGAATTGTTAGTGTGAGTAAAAAAGGAGGTTGAGTTGTCTTCCAGTGCAGCATGTTGCCATGCCGGGCAGTAAGGTAGTAGTTATTTAACTTAAACTTAAATCTTTGGGCCACTATTCTAAATTTTTATTTTTGATGGCTTTTTGTAACATTATGGGGGACATAAGTTTCTGCATTTTGGTTCTTAATCTCCCCATAATTTTGAGGATTTAACGGGTCCCTTCCTAAAAACTCAGCTTTTGATTAATATAACTGCAATGTTATTTTACACTTAGATTCACTGAATCTTTTTCGTGGAAGTTAATTGAAGCAAGAGTTTTCTTTTAATGATTAGACAAGGGTTCTAATCACCCACGGTAAATTATTCTTTGAAAGTTTGTCAGAGTTCGACAACTGTCATGAATACTTGAAAAGGGCAAGAGTTCTTTTTATTGTAAAGTTTGACTGTTGCTAATGTAAACAGAGTTCTTACGAATGCTACTTCATTTTTCTATTCAAATTTGGTGAATTCTAAACGAATTTATGTAAACTCGCATATAGGAGTATTTCTTTGCTGACACAAACTTAAATATGTGAAGTTACATTTTTGTAAAGTTCACTGTTAATTAAAACCAAGAGTTGAAACGCAGTTAGACTCCTTGAAGATTATTTACTCGGCTAGAGTTAAGCTAGTTAATGACAATATTTTATTAATTGGAGACTCAGGATTGCTAGTAACGTGACCTGTCTGCATCATTTAACCTAGATCGAGCAAACAAATGACGCTCAAACTCAAAAATGTCAATACTCATTTGAGCGTCATTTGTTTACTCGATATTTCTATAACTCAAAGTAAAATGGTCAGATTCTTTGCCATTTTACCTAGACTTAACTAACTTAAAGCCCAGGCTTGATGCTCGATCTGCTATTAAACTAATCGTAGTATTGCTTAACTTAACTTTATTCAATTGTCAAGGCGCCCTAGTGGGCATTACATGACTTATAGCTTGTTTTTGTTTTCCTTTTTATTTACACCTAGGACAGGTGAACCAGCTAACTGGCACGATTCCCAAAAATCAAGACCGATCAAAACAGGACGTAAGCAAACCGCGGCCGAAGCCACAGACCAGAAACAACTCACGTTCAAAATAATTTATACTAATGCTGATTCCCTCAACAATAAGTTCGACGAAACTTTAGCGTATTTGGCGACCTATAAACCCGACATTTTCGCCGTCACGGAAACATGGTTTTCTTCCCAACATTTGCCCCCCATTTTCCCCGGTTACACCCTTGTTGCTAGAAACGATAAAATCGGCCATTATATTGGCGGCACGGCCATATTTGCTGCTAACTATTTAAATACTGCTGAACTTTCTTACAACTTCGCCTACGAAAGTTATTCGTGTGTCCAGTTTACCCTTGCTGATACTCTATTTACTATTGTTGTAATTTATAGGTCGCCAAACTCGCCTCAGGAAAATAATAGGAGATTGCTCGATCTTTTAAAATTACTTCCTAAACAACATCTATTACTCCTAGGGGACTTTAACTATCGTAATATTGATTGGGAGAGGATGACATCAGACGTGGAGGGGTCACCATTTCTTGAACTTACGCTCGATCTTTTTTTAACACAAATGGTAATGAAACCAACTAGGGGTGACTCCAAATTAGATTTATTTTTTACTTCGGATCCCGAACTTGTAAATCCAATCGAACACATTGGCAAGCTTGCTAAAAGCGATCACGACGTTCTACTGGCTCAAATAACCATCAACCACCAAATTATAAAAAAAAAAAAACAACAAATTAGATTTAATTTTACTAATCGAACTTTGGTACTCTCTCCGCATTATCCAGATCTACCCATCGAACACTGCTGGCGGTTATTAATAAATGAAATCTCATCCTTTCTCAACCAATGTAGTTATTTTGTTACTCCCCCCACCCAAGTCAAACCCAAATGGCTATCTCAAAGCACCATTAAATTGATAAATAAACGAAAGCGTGTCTGGCACAAATTTCGTGTAACAAATCAAAATAGATACAAGGTAGAAAGTGAATCCATCGCTAGGGAAATTAGAAAACAATTAAAATTGGAAAAAAATAACTTCGAACGAAGCCTCGCCCTAAATGCCAAAACCAGTTCCAAAAATTTCTTCCAGTACGTAAAAAGTATGCAGAAAAGTAAAATTACAATCGGACCACTAAAAAATACCATAAACCAAACCATTTCTGATCCACAGCAAATGGCCGAAGTTTTAAACTGTACCTTTGAGCAAAATTTTGTACAACCGCAAATAGGCTATCGTCAAATGCCCCCTATTACAGAGGCTCCCATTTGCATTCCTCCATTAATTTTCACCAACGCCAATCTCACCGAGACTTTTGACAAACTCTTAATCGGTAAAGCCACGGGACCTGATAATATCCCTACGGATTTTTTGATCAAATTCAAGGAAATGCTTATCCCAATGCTGAGGGTCGTCTTCAATCGTTTCATCCATGACAATTTTGTACCACTCGACTGGTTACATGCGCACGTCACTCCAGTTTTTAAAAAAGGAAACAGACAAGACCCACAAAATTATAGACCCATAAGCATCACATCCCAGGTTAGCAAAATTTTTGAAAATATTATTTGCAAACATATTATGAAATTCATCGAAAGCGAAAAACTATTATCACCAATTCAGCACGGTTTTCGTGCTGGATTCTCTACCACTACCAACTTGTTGGCTTTTTACGCAAATTTTTTCAATGCTATTGATGAAAATATACCAGCTGATATATTTTATATGGACATTGTTAAAGCTTTTGATCAGGTTCCACATGACTTATTAATACATAAACTTAAAACCTTTGGGATTTGTGGTCCTATCTTAAAATGGATCACTAAATGGCTGTCTGGTCGTACTCAGGGGGTAGTTATTAACGGTAAGCAATCAACCACGGTTTCTGTAGCTAGTGGTACGGTTCAAGGGTCAGTGTTGGGCCCTTTACTATTTTTATTATATTTCAACGATTACGGAAACCATACCCAAGGCCATCTGGCTAAGTTTGCAGACGATACTAAGCTAGGCTCTTGTCTAGAAACCCCTTTAGCTCCTTGTATTTTTCAAGAAGATATTAACCAGCTATATGCTTGGAGTACCCTCTGGGAATTGGCCATTCACCCCCAGAAATCTTGTATCCTGCATCTTGGCAAAAATAATCCAAAAAACACTTACTATTGGGGTACAAATGCTTTAAACAGGGTTGACTCTACAACTGATCTTGGCATCATTATTAACAGTCAACTTAATTTTTCAAGCCACATAAATTCGGTAATTTCAAAAGCAAATTCTATTTCATTCCTGATTGGTCGTACAATTACCTCGCGTCGACACGATGTTTATTTCAAACTTTACTTAGCACTTATTCGTCCTATTATTGAATACGCTATTGACTTTTGGTGCCCCTTTTACAAAAAAGACCTGGTAGCGCTTGAAAATGTCCAACGTCGTTTTACAAAACGCGTCGCAAACCTCAGAAATTTTTCATATGAGCAAAGACTACATTTTCTGAAAGTCCCGTCCGTTTGGTGGCGATATGTGCGCGGAGGGGTCATCACCTTATTTAAAATACTAAAATTAAAATTTGGGGGCCCATCCCTGTTACAGCATTTTCAGTTACAAACTTACGAAGCTACCCGTGGCCATACACTCAAATTAAAAATTCAGTACCATAAACACGAATGGGCCAGACACACTTTCTTTTCCCGCCTACTACCTATCTGGAACGGATTGCCCGAGTCTGTGGTTTCGGCCCAATCAGTGAACAGTTTCAAAAATGAATTTGATGTTCATATACAAACAGTTTCGCCCGAATTGATAATCTTTTATCTTACATAGATTATTTTGGGACTGTTTACCGATGTTTATTTATTTATAGAATGTTATAATCTGTTATAATGGCTTAAGCATGTAATGTATTTATTAATTAACTCTCCTGGGTCATTTATTTCTTTTTGATTCCTGGCTATGACCCTTTTGTTTTTGCAAGTTCAAATGTTCTACATTTATATATTGTTGGTTTTTTTCATCTTTCAAATTATTTATCCTTGTTCAGTAATCTTGTTGAAAAAAAAAAAAAAAAAAAAAAATTTTATATTGCTATGCTTGAATATAAAAGTTAACCAATAGTTAGAAAAAGTAATTAAGAACACTGCAACTGCATCATCAGGAGTATGATGCTGCTTGAGCAACGCCTGTTGTAAACGCGGTCTCGTATCAGACTCTCGTGGTGAGGACACCTTAACACCACTGAAGAAAAAACCTGAGGGCAGCATTCTTCCACACCAGAAGAACAATCGTCTTTATGGCGATTACACTTTAAAATGTAAATAATGTATATTTTTTTAGGCATAAAGCCGAAACACTTTCCAGCTTAGTTGTGTTTTAGATGTTGACAACTCACGATATTTTTTATTTGTAACAGGTGACGACTATGATTATTTATGAAAAATGTCCGATGTTCAAACGAGTTTAAAACTAACCTAAACTGTGATAAAGCCCTTTAAAAACTAGCTGGAACATTTAATCTTTTGATTTGTGCATTTAATGCATTTTGGTAAATTTAACTTCTTGCCATGAACCCTACCGGAGCTCCAATGTTTATGTTTGTATATTTTTACGGACCCAGTGTATATTTTTATGTGTATTTTTTATGGAAGTGACTGCTTGAACCGGGGGTACGCGTAGCGCCACCGAGTCGTAGTTGCTATATCGACCGGGTATGAATCTTAACAACCAATGAAATCGCGTCGTTCACTTCTGTGGGCGTCACCTTCAGATTCGCGCTAATTTTGTCCGATTGTCGACGCCATTGCGATTGTTGTGGATCGTTGCTATAGCTCATTTTAGTTGTAATTTTGCTTGCATGGTATTTTTAAGCTAGACCTGCCTTTAATGTGTCAAAATAGACCGTAGGGCTGATTTAGTTCGCGATTTTTAGTAGATTCTAATAGGTTGGTCTGTAGAAGTGCATTTTATCTGTAAGCCTAGTTTATGCTTGGTTTATGCATTGCCTAACTAGATTATACCAGGCCTCGCCATAGAATCATTGAACGTGGGACACTTTAGCCATCACCTAAGGTTCGCCATATACCGACAGAAAGCGGCACTGGCTACTAGCGATAAGAAGAGAAACGAAGCGTTTTGAAGCAGTCTTAAATAAAGAGAAAACGTAATAAATTAAAATTAAAACACTACATTCGTATGTTTGAGCTTTGATTGAAAAAACGAGGAATTATTTACGTGATAATGCATGTTCGTATTTAGAAAAGCAAAAAGGGAGCATCCATAAATTACGTATTGCTGACAGGTGATGAGGGTGGGGATGAATGTACACAAGAGATCACGTCGGCAACGGTTTATGTAGCACCTCCGCTGGGATTGTAGAATGTATTGGTGACCAAAACAAGCAGTCGGACATTTGGAAACATGATGACGGGGAGAGTTCAAGTTGGGGGTCGTATATTTGGGATGAAGCTGTCCGGGGGAAAAAAAAAAGGGGGGGGGAAGAGACTCGGTGCAGGTTCATTTAACACTACCTTGCATTTTTGCTATTTCGACCCCCTGCACACCATAGTAATATTTGAAAACCCCCAGTTGAAATAGCACTTGCATATAGAAGTGACCGCCTTCCTCCCTCACTCCCTTACTTTCCAGTCCTCCACACCCCAGGTCGATCTAACAATAGCTTCTGTTGTTGTTATTTCGAGCCCCCTGTACACAGTAGTATTTGAAAACCCCCGGTTGAAATATCACCTGCATATAGCAGCCACTAAATTGACCCCCCCCCCCCCGGTATTTCTACTTTCTTTCCAAACTACAGGTCGACGTAACAATTCCCTGTATTTTTGCTATTTCGACCCCCGTACACCAGGCTAGCATATTTTGAAAACACCCGGTCAAAATAGCGAACGCGACCCAGCCATTATATGCTCTCTGATTGGCTGCCGCGTCCAAGACTCCGTCCCTCTGTAGTGACTGACAGAATAGCCGGTCGAAATAGCAGTTCGCGTGGGTAATGCTACCCAGACAGGAGGTCGAAGTAACAACCGCCATTTTTTATAGCATCTCCATCCAAACTCCGACCGTAGCAAACCTCTAAAACGAAAACAAACTAGCTTTCCTTCACTAAAAAACCTGCATTGTATATAGCAGTTTCATTCCCAAAGTCAAATAATTATTCTGTGCATTACACTTCGTGCCCCCCCCCCCCCCTTCCTTCAATAGTTGCGATGCATAACATCGTAGTTTATTTAATTGTGTAAACGAGCGCCACCGAAAAACGCCTGTTTTTCAAGAAAATTGAAATTTTTTTTCTTGAGGCATCCAAAATGCCTCGCCGAGGCACATCTGGCCGTTTTTTTTATTAATGGACAGAATCATTCCAAATTTTCAACATCTATAGCTTGCCCAAATACAAGATGCTTGGGGAAGCCCAAATCCGGACTTTCCACCCGGAAGTACCAGTAATTCACGTTTGAAGATCACCCCAAAACCACATCGCACCTTCAACATGGCCGCCATTGCCTTTATTTGAACTCTGTATTTATGTACATTCATTACTCTTATTTTTCGGGCATAAAGCCCAAACTCTAGCTTAGTTGTGTTTTAGGAGAAAGGTACTGAACCCTGTGTCCATATAATGACAACCATTTTTGAAGTGTGATATTTTTTATTGTGTTTGAACGATCGCAACTACTATGAAAAATTTCCACTTAGATCAAACATTGTCCGTTAACTTTATGGTTCAAACCTCCACTTTAACTTTATGCGTTTTAGCATATAATTAAACTAAACTATTTATTCATTCGTTTAGCCTTTTTATAATAATCTTTTGCCCCCAGAAACGCTACCATATGTCCAAACGTATAAACGTAATACGACCTGGCATTCTACCGGACACGAATTTTTCAGTGTATATATGTTTATTTTAGCTCTCCTCTCAGCCCGACTTGACCCAACCAAATGCTACTGATAGCTTGAACTACTATTAAAACCAAAAGAATTCTTACAAAGATCTGTTTCCATGCAATTCCGAAAGTCAAACTGTGCAAAAACTTCGAAAACCCCTTTTTGCCCCCCTCCCCAGCCAAAACTAGTTGTGGTGTTTAACACTGCAGTTTACCGTTAAAAGCTTGTTTAATTTAATAGTGATGTTCTCTGCATTACCCAAAGCCAAGTATCAAGCTTTAACAAGAGCCTAGTCACGTTACAAACATGTAAATATTCAATCCGTAGCCAATAATACAAAGTAAAGGCCCATTTCCGAAAGTTCAATTGAGTGAAACTCAAAACAGGCCTATCTTTTTCCGTTTTACATGTTCCAACTCCTTCAAACGGCTCTGCACCCAGTCCCTTTGTTCAACCGACTTCTCCCACTTTTCATTGTTCTCGAGGCCCTCAGCCAATCAGACCACCGTAGCTACCCCGCGAGTCCGCGCTTACTTCCGGTAATGTGCATAAAACCCCAGCCCCAGAATGCATAGTTAGCACAGCTCACAGATCTCAAGCTAGAGAAGGGTCACGCCAGTCGGGAGTGGAGACGCCATGTCCGAAGAATGCCATGCCGGGCACGATGGTAGTGGTTCGTATGTTTGTGGTTAGCTTTTGAAAATTTAATTTAGGACCCCCAAGTCTAAATTTTAGTTTAAAAACGTAACTTAAACTCTCTCTAGCTAGGGAATATTATGGTGGTGACGCCTGTAGCGGCATCTTAGGTTTCTCACCCCATAACGTCAGAGTGGTTCTCTTACTAAAAACCAAAATCTTTCTTATTTGTTTTAAACTTTAATTCAAATAACTGACGGTTTGATCTTTGTGTGGGATTCATTGGTTATTCACTCCAGACGGACTTTATAAGTAGCCGAGGCTTTTATAATTTGAGGAGTTGACTTGTAAACAGCAACTCTGGGAGGTTTAAGGCTCTGTTTTATCACTTAGAAACAAAACTGTGAAACGGTTGATCTTTCATGCGTGTTTGAAACATACTGTTTGATAGATTGTAACCAGCCTGGGCTGTTCAATCTTGCGGACGACTCTGCGGAGCGTTCAGTATTGCTTTTTCTATTCGAAAAATTAAGTGGTTGTTTTATTCTGAAACACAAACGTCGTTTTAGTAAAAACTTGTGAAAACGAATTACATGTTGTAAATTCAAACTAGTGCTTTTTAAATACTTTATTTCAAAAGCTTCCGTGCAAACTAAATGTAAAGTGTGCTTTTCATTCTCTGTTGTTATAATAAAAACCAGTAGTTTTTAACTTCAGTTCGTTTGCTAGTCGATTAACTGTTTAAGTGTAAATAAATATGTAAACCATTTTTAGTTTAGCTCTTGATAAACGGTTAAATTTCCATCGCTGGTGGCAGCAAATTACCAGCAGTATTAAGGTTAGGCCCCTTTAATTTAGGACCCTGCGCTCCATCCCCCATGCTGGGACAGTAGCCCTTGCTGTGTTTATGCCGTAAAAGTCGCAATAATCACCGCAATACCTTAAGCTGAATCTCCGTGTCAAACCAGGAAACCGGAGGCGCTACAAGCACCTGAGCCGTCGTAGCGTCCGCCGTTACAACTGGTGGGCAGCGGTGGGATGAACAGGTGCTGTTCCCGTCAAGCGTTTTCCCCCCTGCCATGCTACAAGCAAGAAAACCTAGAAGGATGCAAGCCACTTCCAACTAGACGTCTGTGGTCCCGACAATACGGCCACGAAGCAGATGCCTGTGACTAAGATACACAAAGTCACGAAGTAGATGTCGTACTGAAAGCTAAAAAACAGTACAACCACCGCCCAGCAGCCCCAACAACTGCCGGCACCAGGAAGCAGCAGCTGCCGCTTCCAGTAGACGTCCTCAAGCCGAGAGCCGTCCCAACCCCAACCGATGCTGTAGGAGAAGAGGCCCGCAAGGAAACCTGCGCTCCGTACAAGCCTAGCCGAGGATTTTGTGTTTTACACCGAGGTCCCGTGGATTAGACCGCCAGAGACGATCGACTCCAGAAATCAGTGCCGGACTTCCCGTGTTGCGATGGAAACAGGAAGGACAGACTGACCGTACAGCGATTGTACAATTGGGTGAGTGTACACGAGATATGCTTAGAGGCCGCCAAGCCGAGTGTTGTAGTTGATAGCATTTATGCAATTTAGCTATTCATATACCAGAGTGCTGGAGGTTCTTGAGAGTGTATTTTTTTTGTATCGACTCACTGGATTTGGGAGAGAAGTTTTTTAATTAATTCGCTCTGCTCAAACTTAACGTTAAATTTTAAGCGGCTGCTTTTAATTTTTGTTTCACTTATAAGAGTTTTATTTTGAAACCACGTTAAAACGTAAAAATGTCCGAAATGGATCAACTCGAAGAAATCATTCGTGATTTACAAAACAAAGACCTCAAAAAGGCATGTTTAAACTTAGGTTTTACAGTTAGTGATTCTAGAACCGAATCCCAACAAATCTTACGAGCAGCCCTCGAAGATGGCAAATTAGACTTAAACGAACTCTCTGATGCATTAGCAAGCGCTATTGAAAAGAGAGAAGCTATCCTTTTAACAAAAAAAGAATTAGCCGTTAAGGAGAATGAACTTTTTCTGAAAGCAGAAGAGTTGAAGTTAAGAGCCTTAGAAGTGGCGGATGCCGAAAAACGCCGGGCTCATGAATTAACCCTTAAAGACAGGGAAGCCGCTCTTAAAGCCCAAGAAAGGGACCAAGAAGCCCAAATTAGTGATCGCGCTAGTGCAATGGAACTAGCCAAACTAGATAAGCAGCTAGAACTAGCAAAGCTAAACGCTGCTTCGTTAAATCTTAACCCCTCTCTAAACGGAGCTAACGGCGCTCCCCCAGCTCCCCCAAATCCAGTTGCAAGACATGGTAAAGTTGCGGACGTAGTTCGTCTCGTCAACAATTGGACGCCCAAAACTGAAATCAACAGTTTCCTTAAGATTTTTGAACGTACAATGACTAGTCAAAGGATTCCTAGAGATCAATGGGTCACGGGACTCCAACCCCTCGTCGGTGAGGTTTTCATTAAAGTTTGCGATCAGCTAACAGACGCTGAGATGCAAGACTATGATTTAGTAAAAAGTAAAATACTTGCCCGTTTTGTTCAGACTAAAGAGTCGGTGCAAACACAGTTTCGTTCTCTAGAGAAAGAAGCTGATCAACAATTTTTTGACTATGCGTTTGAGTTAGAAACGTTGTTTACTCGTTGGTTAGCTTTGGCTAAGGTTAACCGGGACTATGACAAACTTGTCAATTTAATGCTTTTAGAGCAATTTTATAAAGCATGCCCTACCCAACTTAGGGAATGGATCCCGGATCGAATTAAGTTAGGGACGTTGGCTGAAGCAGCCCAACTTTGTGACGAGTTCACAACCCGCAATAAACAGATTGCTACCGAAGCTGCCACTCGCGCAGCCAAAACACAGCCCATAGCTG
>JAHWFP010202270.1:33634-53300 GCA_023313725.1 Lithobius niger | reverse complement strand
TAGCAAGCAACACGGGTTATATCTAATGATATCTCGCAAACTACTGGCTAGAATTGAATGAAGCAAAATCTGGATTTCTTCTTATGATATCTGCTATATCTATACATATTCCTTATCACACCAAGCAGCAAAACTCAGTTGGCCGAGCGAGCAACACGTTATGATACAATCTGTCGAAAACTACAGAATAGATTTTCATACATGAGCAGCTTATATTATACAAGGGCTTCTCTCAACAAACCCTCTACCTGGTGGAGAAATGTACTCGAACCACGGTAAATGAATGGAATTTTTTTTCAGATATTCACAGTAAATTCTTTTATTTAGTTATCAAGGAGCACACGACAGTTTCTGTTACTCCAATTCGTGTACTATTTGTCGAAATTGTGCTTGTAATTCTCACTGCTAATTTCGAGGTTCGTTTCAAGTTTTTGTGAGAACTACTTCGTTTCTACTGACGCCATTGATCAAGTGACCAAAACTCTTGCCTAGCCCTACTTTCCACAGTTTTTTTCCTTTCACACAACCTTAAATCGAGCGTCACACATCGGAAACAGATTCTTAACATACATGAAAAAAAAATTTAAAAAATACTAGAATGCTGTATTGACAAAATTCGAGGTTCGATTCACCTTTTAGAATCGCACACAGGCGTATGTCGGTTATTAAAAATCAAGAAAATCTGCTGATTGTCTACGTTCAACGTTGTTTTGTTTTAATTTGGTGACTTACATGGCATAGACAAAGCCACAGCTGTGGTGACTACATGTATGGAATAAAAAAAAATTAAAAATAACTCTTATGTCAAATTTGAGGTTTCTGTTGACCTTTTAAAATGGCTCACAACCCTATTTTGGGCTCGTTCGTTTTAATCTGGGCTTTAGGGGGGAAGGAAAAGAAAGCTGGCGCACTTGTCACTAACTCCAGCTGTCGGAATGAAAGAAATTGTTGGGGTTGATAAACAAAGTGGATTGCGTATTTGGTTGTCTTCTATTTATTGCATAAAATCAGCTGGGTAATTATAGATTGCTACTATAATACCTGTTGATACTGCAAAGACTGACAAACGTTGAAACTCTAATAGGCATAATTGTGTAGGATGTATATGTATTTGAAGGGAATCTCGTCGTGGATGCCTCTCTAGCCTCACCCGCACTTCTTTACCCATTTTTGGTTGAACGTCGAACTTTTGCTGGTCGGCAAAGAATTAAAAAAAAGTACGAAGTACCCTAACATGAGCGCTCTAGTTTTTGTTTTATTTAAATCAGTTCGGTAGTTGGTTTTTTTTTTTTAGATATCAGATATCATGAAATGCTAATCGTTCGATTGGTAAACTATTATTGGCTGGTTGTCAGACTGCGCGTAAACCCTGACAAGCACCCAAGTATTCGTTTCACAGACTGTTTTATGTCATTTGTAGTATTAACTTTATTGGAGGAAAATTCTTAAACGGTTTCTGTACTTATCCATCAACGCGAAGTAAACCTGTGTCACATTATTTAACGAAATAATCAGAAAACGTGTGCTTCCTGTTTGCTGAACATCTATACCTATACAATACGGAGCAGGCGGCCAAATCACCGGCCACGCCATTCCGTTGTACAATCAAGTACCCCACCCTGTAGTGCCATCTGTTGACGGGATTCGCCTTCAAATTCGGGTTGGGATACTTTTCCAACTTCTTCGAAAAGATGGCGCCACTTACCAAACCTGCCATGTCGCCGTCTGTTGACGGCCTTGGACTACAAGTTCGGGTTATAACACTTTTTCCAAAGTCTTCGAAGAGATGGCGCTGCTTACCATACCTGCCGCACCGGTTTTGGGTTCGTTTTTTAGTATTGTTGTGGTACCAAAGCGGCCAACAAAGTTTTAGTCGCGTGGACTGTGCCATTGTCACCGTTTGAGCTAAAAACAAGAACAACCCGTATCTACTAAACTAGCCAACTTTAATCCAAACGACGATTGGTTAATTTCGAGGTCTCGAAATTGGCAGCCTGATATGATGGAAAGGCGCATTTATTTCCTAAATGTTCACTTCCAGAAAGAAGTTGAATTGTTTTCAAGTGGGCGGCAACAATCGTTGCTTGCAACAATGTCGCCATGCACGGTACCGAGGTGAATTGTTTCAAAGGATTAACTTAAATCCTTGATTACTTGCTTACTGAATGCTAGATTTCTCAGGGCTTTCTTTTAGCCTTCAGTCAAACATACGCATGCGACGTTTCCAGGGCTGCACCAAAGGGAAAATGTCACGGGGCGGCGTTTTCGGGGGGTGCGGGAGAGGGTGGCAGGGCAAGTGCGTATGGCGGGCAATGCGCGCTACCAAAGTGAATTGTTTCAAAGGATTAACTTAAACATGGGATTACTTGCTTTCTGAATGCTAGAATTCTCAGTGATAGGGTTTTTTTTTTAGCCTTCAGTCACACACACGCCACTTTTCCGGGGCTGCACCAAAGGAAGAATGTCACGGGGCGACGTTTTCGGGAGGGGGAGGCGGGCACGCATGTATGGGGGGGGGGGGACACATATGCGAATCCGGGAGGGGGCAGGAGTGTGGGGATTGGGGGTTTTGGCTGAATCATATAAAACATACTTATTAACTTATAAAATATATAAGAACTGGATACCCTTACGGTTTTTTAAGTTGAACCCGATACCTTAACGTGTTCCTTGCTCGGCTATTTATATTTACCGGGTATTGCGCGTAATAATTTTTTTTAGTAGGTCAGGAACAGTCATAAACGAACCAGTTTTTGTTCCTTGCAGTCGGTTCAGTCGTTTTCCAAATATCATGACCTATTGTTCGCTCACCAAATATTTTTGGAGTGGATTTGATCTAGCAGTTAATACATGTGAGATATACGATATAATTGAGAGGCAGCCAATTTTGAATTTCGTTTGATGTTATCATATCACTCCAGTAATTTGTGAGACATTACATTGTGTTCTTATGCAGAATACGTATTTTCGCAGGTTTCTCTCATATTATGTACTAGATATCCGTGAATCATAGGCGATTTAACGGATTCAGCGAGCAAGCATCAGCTAGTCCAACATCGAGGGGGTGGAGGGAAACACGAGTTCGCGAAGCGCACGAGTTTTCCCCTTCAGCCCCGAGATTATTGGACTAGCCGTTTCTTGCTCGCGAGCAATTATAGCCGGTAAATCGCCTATGATTCACGGATATGTATTTTAATGCTAAGGTGTAACGTCAAGCTAGTTTATCGTCTTATTCGAGTTTTTTAAAGAATTGTTTCAAGAATTTAAGATTTTTTACATGCGACTTATGTAAATTCCTGAACGGAAATTCCGGATTGGAAACGGGGTTGGAAGCTTCCTGTGTATGAAGGCCGACCGAAGGGGAGAGATGTTCTGTAATACCGATGTTTGTGTTTTAAGGTAAAACTGTATTTTTTCTACTTTAATAGTTTAAATCAGATGAGTGTAAAATGCGCTATTCGCGTGAGTCTCGTAGGTTTTTAGGTGTATTTCAAAGTGACAGTAGCCTAGTTTTCGTACCGTCGGAACGAAAGGTTGCCGGATTGGGCCATTCCTCTGTGGGTGGGGGCCTAGCATAGCATGCGTGTTTTTTTTTTTCTCGCGTTAGGCTAGAAAGAAAAATGTCGCAGGTTGTAAATGTACCTGTTTATGCTGGTTGCAATGAGTTGTGCTGGTTGCAATGAGTTGTGCTGGTTGAATTTGTGTTATGTACGGTAATTTTGCAAAGTCGGGTCATATGTCACATGGTGGAACAGGGGTTGTGTAGACCCCCGTAAAAAGTGTTAAATTATCAAAAAAATGTGGGTTATCAAAATTAACCCACTGTGACGTGTGTGGGTTTTCACATTAACCGTATATAACGACTACAGTTTTAGCATGGGGATGTGTTAGTGTGACGTCACCACCGTGTATGAAGCAATAATAGACACTAGTGTAAACAACGAAACTTTATTAGTCTGAAGGAGTTGAGCCTGTCGGTGACTGGAAAGGGGACCCTGGCAAAGTTCCTGCTAGTCACTGCATAACAGGATGGTGTGAGAGACTACCATACTACTTCAGCGGCTGTGGCCTATGGGCTTTTGCCCTATTCGGCCGTTATGTGGGACCCATGCAATGATTAGATGTTTCATGGTTCGAATCCCAGGGTTTGCTCCTGTATCGTCCTTGCTTTAAATATCGAGTACAGCAAGTATTATGACTTAGGCAACAAGCAATTTATGTAAAAAAACAACAACAAAAATACGAATTCTTGAAATGTCATCGAATTTCATCGTAACTTTTTACTCACTTGGCCAACTATCTTCAACCATTTACTGTACTTAGTAATAATGGTAGAGGTATTTTAGACGCCCTTATAAGCAACTGTAGTCTTTGTTTCGTGAAAATCCGTCCAGTAGTTTTCAAGACATTATCAGATACCGTAACTTTTTTCTCGCTCGGCCAACTATTTCAGCTATTGAATATAGTACGTAACAAAGGTAAACGTGTACTAGACACCATTAGAAGTAACTCTGTCTCTGTTTCATGAAAATTCGTCCATTAGTTTCTCTGATATCATCAGGTATCATAACGGTTTTCTCGCTCGGCCAACTATTTTCAACCAGTTAACGTAGTTGGTAGTACAGACGATGTAACGAGCAATTCCGTTTTTATTTCATGGAAATCTTTTAAAGGGCAATTACGTCCATTTTGACATGCATGTTTGACTTTTGGATCACTTACACAATAACTAAACACAAGAATTGCAGTAAGAATACGTTACGTACGTCCGATACAACAATTTAATTATTGCATCACCAAAACACGACATGGAGACTGCTATTGTTTTGCTGGAACGTGCAGAAATTAAAGCCGATTGATGTCACTCTTCGATTTCGACTCGCAGCCGATTGAGATAGCTGTATTGGCTGTGAGAGCTCGAGCGTCTGACGGCCTTAGCTGGCCACTACAACTGTCGGCCAGCTAAGGCCATCGGACGCTTGAGCTCTCACATCCAATAGAGCTATATCTATCGGCTGCGAGTCGAAATCGAAATCAAAAAGTGACATCTGTCGGCATTAATTTCTGCGCGTTCCAGCAAAACAATGGCGGTCTCCGTGTCGTATTTTGGTGACGCAATAATTAAATTGTTGTATCGGACGTACGTAACGTATTCTTATCGCAGTTCTTGTGTTTAGTTATTGCGTAAGTGATCCAAAAGTAAAGCATGCATGTCAAAATGGATGTAATTGCCCTTTAACGATATAATCAGAAAACGTGTGCTCCGTGTTTGCTGAAGATAGCCTAACAATAAGCTACTCAAACACTTCACAGTTTATTGTCATTAAATAGGGGGAGGGGGGATTGTAGTTTTGGAAATTAACATCCGAATTTGTTATATGGTTTGCTTTTGTATTTTCTTTCTTATTTTTTGTTGTTGTTGCTATAATTAATTTCTTTGTAATGATTCCCCAAATTAGAGTTTTAATTCTAGTACAACATTTTTCTTCCAGCTTAGGGACCAGTTCGAGGAATTATTATTGAAATATTGAAAATAATTGAAATATTATTATCATTTCTCGTAACTGCAATTTCTTCATTTTTGAAAGTTTTCCAAACGCTTTCATCAGTATTTTGTCTTCCTTTATCTTTCCGTTTAACAACATCCCCTGTGACCATTTTGTGGCTTATCTATTATTATTTTGCTTACATTTATACATTAAAAAAAAAAAATTTAACCACTAGGAAGCGATAAGGAATTGGAAGGGGCGCAAGTCCACTAACACCAATCCTGGTCAAGTTAAGGGTTTAGGAGCTCAACATTGAGCATCTTTAAAGGTACATGCATCCATGTTGGCGTTCCTATATGACTCAGTTTTCTTGTTTTTTCTTCTGTGCGGGATGAGCTTGCGACATTAATAACCTGCGTAAATGTTACAAACGCTACTCTCAACGGGTCGCGTGACATACCGGAAGGATTTATGTCCCTTTAATTCATGCAATTGAGGACGCAAACAATCACAAGTACACGAAAAAGGCAAAACTGTCACGCAACTTTAGTGTCGTATTTTTTTTAGTAATATCTTGCATATCAACCTAAATACCTTTTAAAACCACACTTGGATAACAGAGCAGAAGAAGAAAGAAGTAATTTCTCTTATGTGTTAGAAAATGGTTCGTGGTTGTAGCCCATTGAACCAGCAGTGGATGAGATAAGGGCCAAAGCTAGGTCCCACTTGTCTAGGATTGTTTGCGTGTTTGACCGTCGTATTACGTTTAATAGCCATAATATGTATTGATTTCTCCCAAAGTGTCACATTTTTGGCACGAGCTCAGTCTTGCGCATTGGTTTCGTGTGCACTTTATTCACTACCGCCATTCTAATTTCGCTATCCACGTGGAAATGGCATCGGCACTTTCTTTATGTCAAGAAAATTTCTTCAAAACTAAGATACGGAAATGTCACTAACAATTCGAAGTAGGATTTGATATTAAACATTCTTTCTTAGTGCAAATATATTCTGCTGCATTGCATATTGGTATATATGGCTATACGTTGAAATGTTCTTTTCTTCCTCTTAATATTTTAGGTGAGAGTGATTTTCCTTGGATTGCAATGACTGGCGAGTGGTAACATGCCTCCAACAGCTGCTCCCAAAGTTGCTCTTGAATTCTATGTTAATGGCGAAAAGGTAAGTTACAAACAAATGTTGGAGTGCGTTGTGCAATAAAAATTGTTATTTTACTGATGGGCTTAACATCTGACCTTATAACACGCACGTTTCATTCAACATAATATACGAGCGAGTTTCGTAAGAACTTTTTTACAGAAGTGATGAAAAATTCTTCCCTTTTATGCTAACAGTCTTTCGTTCTGTTTTCTTCATTTCTTGGTTTACTTTTAGGATTTCCTGTGTTCTTATTTTATTTTTGCTTTACTTAATTTTTTGATTTTTTTTTTGTCATAAACTATTTGATTTACTCGTTATTTTTGTAGTATTCTGCAGTTTTCATTTTCTTATTTTATATTTGTGTTTATTAGTATTTTTTTTATTGTTTCTCCGAGCTCGAAAAGACTTCGTGTCTTCGTTTTGTGTATTCTTTATTTGAAAATTGTAAGTAAAGCCCATATCATTCATTCATTCATTGGCTGCCCAGCCATTATTCTGTTGCCACGCTAAATCACTAGACACTGAACCGTGCTGTAGTTACAGACTGCGTCCTGATTACGCATTATATCTTCTCCCCTAGTCTATATATATTTCTCGAATCACATACATATGGTGACCAGACGAATGGACACGAGAGTATCTTCTGCATCAGAAGCTAGCAGTTACAGTGTGAAAATCCAGGTCGAACATGGCCTAACGCTGGTGTCGGCCTAATTAAGCAACACTAGACAAAACAAGAGGCTACAGCGACTGCAGCCGACTATAGGCGCACCGGTCTTCTGTAGAGTTCCTCCACTTCCAATGTTGAGGCACGCACCTCTATCATGCACTACAACAGCGATCTCTATTATACTAATCTAAAAGCAGTAGACATCACAATTGCCGGTTAAAAATGTGTTACCTTTTAGGCCTATTTTACGTTTTAGGCGTAATTTTAACCAGCAGTTTTAATTACGTAAATATAGCAGCTAACGGAGATATGGATTATATATAGTAAGCCTATTCGTTTTTGCAACACGGAGCGCCTTCAGGCACACAGTTACAGTGTTACAACGTAGCGCTCAACGTAGCCTATATAGATCAGTGGTAGTAGGGAAGTGACGAGAGAGACGCTGTTGATGAAGCCAACAGCGACTCGTAGCAACTTGATGTTGCCATGGTAACATGATTTCAGGCCTAATTTTCATTTTTTAGGCCTAATTTTAAAAATGCAGTTTTAATTTCGTAAGTAGAAGATGGGCCTAATGGAGAATTTGGTACGATGGTAAGCCTATTCATTCATGCAACAATGCGACGAAACTATTTTCAACGAAGCTAAAATCGATTTGTTTTTATTGAGGATTTTAATTTAGGATTTTAATTCGACGATCATTAATTTAGTTACATCGAAGAAGTTTATTAGCTATGAGGAAGTACCGATGTTTTAATTTGCCATGTTATTTAACTAACTTCTCACACTGAATCTAACGTTGTAAACAATGGTCGTCAATATCTGGTACCGTTGCAAAGTTGAAAAAAGCGACTACAGCGACTGTCTAGTCGCACCCCCTCCATGGTCGCACCGGTCTTCTTTGCAGTTCCTCCACTGCCAGTGTTGAGGCGCATGCCTCTATCATGCATTCCAATAGCTCTAATATGGCTAAAAGCAGTAGCCATCACCGTCGGTTAAAAGTGTGTTAGCTTTTAGGCCTATTTTACATTTTAGGCGTATAATTGTCAGCTTTTAGGCCTAATTTTAACCAGCAGTTTTAATTTCGTAAGTAGCAGCTAACAGAGCTATGGATTGTATAGTAAGCCTATTCATTTTTGCAACATGGTGCGCCTACAGGCACACAGTTACAGTGCTACAACATAACGCGCAACGTAGCCTATATAGATCAGTGGTAGAAGGGAAGTGATGAGAGAGACGCTGTTGATGAAGCCAACAGCGACTCGTAGCAACTTGAAGTTGCCATGGTAACTTGATAATAGGACTAATTTTCAGTTTTAGGCCTAATTTTAAAAATGCAGTATTAATTTCGTAAGTAGCAGACAGACCATGGAGAATTTGGTTCGACGGCAAGCCTATTCATTCATGCAACAATGCGACGAGACTATTTTAAACGAAGCTAAAATCCATTTGTTTTACTGAAGATTTTAATTTAGGATTTTAATTCGACGATGAAATGTTATTATTTAATTTAGTTACATCGAAGAAGTTTATTAGCTATGAGGAAGTACCGATGTTTTAATTTGCTATGTTATTTAACTAACTTTCCACACTGAATCTAACGTTGTAAACAATGGTCGTCAATAGCTGGTACCGTTGCGAAGTTGAAAAAAGCGACGGACGGACGGACAAAGTCGTTGCAATAGTCTTCTCAGCCGGTACGGCTGTACAGAAGACTAAAACCCTGGGATTTGTCACAGCGAAGTTGATGATCCGTAATAGAAAACCCGTCATTGATTCCTTCGTCCATCATTGCAACTAATCAATTCCTTTTAGCGTTCATGACGTTTGTACGTCCATCTGTTTTCATTAAAGTTGTTTTTTGGAACGTAAAAGAATTCCTTTAATGTCAACGAATATTGCAGGCGTAGTAATAGTAAAAGATTTATCATTTCTAGATTTGAACGGTCCGTAAACGCGAGCATTAGTAGCCACTTGTACATGAGAGTAAAAATCAAGCTAGAACGTATGAAGAGTAGATATTGGGATTGTAAATACCGTGGTGTTAACGACAGAAATATTTTTACTAGCTGGTTCCTCCCCCTCCCCATTTCCCCCTGCAGACTCCGGTACCCCCTGCACCCCCCCATCCTCCAAACTCCCTGCCTGTCTGCCTGCCTACACGTTTACTTCGTGCGTGATGGGTTTGCTGTGTGCACAACCTAAGCATATTAAATATACTAGCGGAAGCCCGTGCTACGCACGGGTGGTGTTTGATGCACCGTTAAAAACACTGGAACGATTTCCTTCCTCATATGTTTTACGGAATGCGTGTATGCCGTCTATGTGTTTTTGCGTACCCTGTGTAGCAAACGGTGTTTTTCGTTTGCTTCACTCCCTCATTCAACGTATCCCTTGTTCCGGAGTCCATACACTTACATTACATATGATTCTTTCCTGCAAAAATGGTTGGAATACGCATTTGTACATGTGAAATAAATAAATAAGCCTTTGTGCATGTGAAATAATAAATACGCCACGGTAGCAAAGAAAAAGGGCGAGCGACCGACAATGAAAACGAATATGTGCCCTATCAATTACTTGCAGCCGTCTTGTGGCGGCCGTCTTGTGGCCGTCTCGTTGCCGTCCATCCTACGCGACAACTCGATTTTATTAATAAAGATAGATTTTGCATTGCTTATTGCCAATTGTGATACGTACTGAACTAGCCTCAGTAATTAAAACTTTATTATTACCGTATATAAAATATTTCCATAGCTCATTGCGTAACTTCAGAAGTTTAGTGAACAAATGACAACAAAAAAAAGCTCGAATAAAACTGCATCGAAGTTGCTAGCTGGTCTACTGTCCATTGTAACTCTACTTTTTCGGTTTTCATTGTTTAAAAGTGTAGCTCCGAAATGACTTGTCTTTCACGGCGTTCGACGTTAAAGCATTGTTATCTATTGTTAAAGCATTGTTTAAAACCGGGAGGAAGTGGGAGTACAAGTCATAACGGTCAGATTCGTTTCGAAGATAACTCATTATTCCACAGACAATGCCATACAATGTTTTCGGAGGTTTAATATTTCCACTAAATTCAACATTTAGTAAATACAAAAAGCATAGCTTTTTAGGAACAAACTACATTCCACATCCCCCTTTTTAAAATACACTTACGAGGTAAAAAAAAAAAAAGAAAGGTTTCTAGTCCCGATTGGTCCCGATACGAAAACTACCAAATGTCCACCAAATTAAAATGTGCAACTAAATTAATTTGTCCAGCTAAATTCAACATTCCCTTTTTAAAACACACGTACGCTGGAAATGCAGCTGGTCCTTAATGTTTCAATCCTATCTTGGACGCATTGCCGGGACTGCAGCTACAAAAAAAATATAATTTTTTTTATACGAAAACCTAGATTCAACATTCCCCCAGATACAACATTTCCCTTTTTAAAATAAACGTATGTAATAGTTTCTTGTTTAACAAGATCAAGACCTAGTTTTCTGCAAATTCACCGGGACCAAAGTGTCTCAAACCTGGATCCCGTAACCGGGACCAAAAACATAGCCAAAAAAGAAAAAGAGACAGGCGTCGGGGAACCGGCCACCAATATAGTGAGAAAAAAGAAATGGCCACACAGTATAAATGCATGTCTTTCTTTTTACGAAACAAACCGAAATCATCGTCCATGACTGATGGGGAAATTTGCTATTTTCTGGATGGCCGAAGGAATCGAGCATCGAAGATAATAATGATATAGTATGTCAATGACAAACAATACTTCAGATCGACAATTGAAACCGCTCGGGCTGTAGCAACCCTCGAACGCTTCGAAAACAACTTGTTCGCTAATCATTGTTGGAACAAGAGGGTAATATCTATTACTTGTTGCTAATTGGAAAATTTCTTCAAGCAGGGAAGGCAGCTTTTTAAGTCCTCAAGTTAGTAATGAGGTGCCTGAAGCTCCAATTTAAAAAAATAATGCGTAAAATTTTCTGTTCGGAATTTAGCCTCCTTAGTCCAAAAGCTAAGAATGAACAACAACAAAATCAAAATTTGCTACTCCACGAAAGTGCTAATAAAAAACAAACATCTGCAGTTACAATCACTTTTCAATTATAATCTATTTAAGTGCATTTTTTTTTTTACTTGTAGCTTGTTTAGTATCATATTTTAATGTTTTTGTTTGTTTGTTCATTTTTAGCGTTTGTACTGGGCAGAGCTCAAATGCGAGCGACTTTAACATCTTATTAAACGTTTTTAAATTGGAGATTTAGGTACACTTTTAAAAGTGTTAGTCTATATTTATTTCAATGGTTACTTCTCTTAGAAGGACAAAAAAAAAACTCATCCAAGAGAAGTAACCATTAAAGTAACCCACGACTGTGACTAAGTTGGGTGGAAGTAACTATGGACGTAACAGCATTTCCTTCTATGTTAAACTTGCGACGTTCCTTAGACTGTTCTATCCATAGTTATACCTCTAAAATACCGGCCACAATTGCATGCAGTGTTTCCTCGATGGTAACTTACACTGTTACTTTTAGATTTACTTCTAGCATTATTTTCATGTTTACGTCCAACAGTCTTTATATGTTGACTTCTGGCGTTGCTTCTATGGTTACTTCCAGTATTCCTTCCATGTTTGCTTGCAGCATATCTTACAACGCTCCTTCTATGCTTACTTACAGCATTCCGTCTATGTTTACTTCCATACTATACCAGTGTTTCATCCTCAGTTAATTCTGGTGGTCCTTCCACATTTACTTCCAGCGTTCTTTCCACGTTTACTTCTAGTCTTCCATTCATACTTCCAGTATTCCTTCCACATTTACTTCTAGCATACCTTTTACAGTTACTTCCAAGGTACGTTTCACATTTAACTCCAGCATTCGTTTCACATTTATACCTCTAGCTTACCTTTTTGGACCATGGCTGTCTCCATCAAAATTTTGCAAAAGTTCACCCAGTTAATCACACTTCCTCTTTCACACGCATAATTTCACTCGCATACTACATTGTTTTGCCAATCTTGTTTTTTAATAATTCCACAAAAATTATTGTTTAGCTTCCAGTTTTTTTAATCATTGGCCTGTTCAGTTTTTTTCCTTCTTTCATGCGATATTCTTTTCTTATTGGAATTTGTGGTTTCCTTTACAACCAACAGCATGTAGCCTTCCTCATACGGCATGGAAATAAAATGCTTTTTTTTTCCCTCACTTCGGTGAGGCTAGAACGGCATTGTAACTCAATGCAAGTGTTGCTTAAACTTCTTGTCTCGGGAGTGCTAAACTTAAGACTGCATGTTTCAGCAATGTCATCTTTTCCAGATTAAAACGTTTTTTTGGGTTGGCTATTAATTAATCAAACAATAATCCGTTGATGTCCTCATAACAAGCTCAACTTGTTAACTTGTGTGTATCAACTTCATAATAATCATGTCAACTCCTAAATATAAAACCGTTACTTTCACAAGTCTAATTTTGTCATTCCTCCATTAATTAAATAAAGGAAAGAGGAAAACAAGCTAAACAGCGTAAATCATACACTAGAAATAATTTAGTACAGTAAGCCACCTTTATGCACTTACGTTTCGTCGGTGTAGCATGACCCGGATTCGAACTGGCCTTCCTCGCTATGGGCACTCCACTGGCCTTTTCGATTAAACGCCGGACCACTAAAACGTCTCGAACAAGCTTTAACAATACGTAAGCAGAGGCGGAGCTAGAAATTTATAGTACGCGCTTACAGATCTTTGAGGACTTTTTTGATAAGTTGTTCGCCCCACCGACTGAGGTCCATTTTACTAACTTAGACTTATTTTGGTTTGCCTTCTTCTTTTCAATCCTGAGTATTTTGTGTATATTAACCCTAAAGATGTTTTGGTTCGGGAGGGGGCAAATTATGTATTCATATAAGCTTTTCATGTCTTCAAAATACGTGAAGTCATCTTCTCTTAATTATGTAGTATCATGGTAGTATGTAATTACAGACCTCTAAACGGGTGGGGCAGTTGCCCCATCCGCCCCCAGTAGTCCTCTGTGTAGATCCGCCATTGTATGTACGTTTTATTATTAATGTAAGTGTATGACATACCATACAAAAACACCACAAGGGTATAAGGACCCCATCAAGTGTTTATCATAAGTGTTTGTCATAAAAAGTTGAGATATCAGAGCCAAAATGGTTGCCCCAAGCTCTTGATCCGAACAGAGATCACTCAAGATAAACTGACAGCTACTAATATTAAAAATAATTTAACTACTACTCTTTAACACTTTTTTCGTAATTTTAAGTAATCAATTATTTTCGCTCCACGTGCCTGCATCACTAGCTGCAGCTATAAATATAAAATAATATACAATAGAATTGAAAAAAGACGGCAGCCAAATGCTGAAATGAAAGCGCCCGCTTCTCTCGCCCCCCCCCCCCCCCACACACACAGCAGAAATAGCAACACTTCACAAATTCCTTTAAGTAGGAATGCTTCTTTAATATGAGAAGTCATTTTAGTCAATACTGTTTAGACGCATAAACCCCCCACCACATAAACACACATACACGCACACTCTTCCCCAACTACCCTGTTATTCTGGAACTCACCGAAAACAAATACAAGGGAGGCGGCTTCAGCAGTCACACAAATTATGTACGCGGCTTCTTGAATAAAACCGTAAGGCTTTCAGTCTTTATAGTTTTCTTCCACATTGTCTTTAAATCCCAGCTAAAATACATATACCTACACTACATCTGTGTTTCATATTAACCAACATCATCTTACCTGTTTTTGTGAGTTGTAGGTTAGAAGTGTTACTGCAGTTGGCCTCGACGTTAAATCGAAACATTTTTAAAGACGATCTTCTATGCATTTTGTGAATTCAACCAATCCTTTTTTCCGTTTATTTTAGATCACAGTTTGAACAGAAAGCGCGGTCATTTGAACGCTTTTCAGAATGCTAGCTCACCTTTCTAGGGTTGTGAATCATTTCGTTCAAGGAATTTGGGTTATGTAAAGTTTGGAAGTAACGACAGAAATACCGTTGAAAGCAATGATAGATACACAAATGGAAGCAACGATAGAGATATAAACGAAAGTAACTACAGAAAGAAAATTGGAAGCAACAATAGAAATACAAATGGAAGTAACGTGAACCAAAATGGAAGAAACAATTAAAATAATTCAGAAAGCAGCGTGATGGGTAACTCGGACGTAAAATTCTAAGTAACATCATTCTGAATTATTTTAATTGTTTCGATCATTCTGAAGAGAAACGTCACTCGCTACCTACCAGTAATTAAACGTAACAAAGCCTGATGTTACTTCCAGATGTTACGTCGATATCTGTTACTTCTAAAATGGCTCCGCAGAGGTAACTTTACAAGTAACCTTTCAAAGTACCCTTTTTATACGTGGAAGTAACGTTAAAATGTTAACAGAAAACCAGTACTAAACGTAACCACAGAAAGAAAAATGGAAGGAACAACCAAAGCCAGTTGGTAAGCAGTTCGAAAAATTATTTAGACGTCATTATAGAAGTAATAACACTAGGGTTGAAATGAAATCAACCCGATATCAAGTGTTTAGACGTAACAAACACTGAAGTTCTACCCAATTGTTATGTTTAAAAGACGTAACATTAGTTTACATTTTTAACTGCTTATGCATGTAATGCATAAACCAGTTATTGAAATACAGTCGGGGAGAAAAAGGGTCTTGCGTCGTGAGCTATTGTTAAATGACGTCACGTCCCACTCCAGTCGTTTATTTGCACGGGTCATGCCTATCACCCCTGTCGATGGCCGGAAGTGACTGAAATATTAGTCGATTTATCATGATTTCGATTAGAAGACGTGCTAGCAAATTGTAGGCGTTGTTATTGAAGAGTTTGTGGTTAAATCGTTTGCATATGAAGGGTTTTAGATCCTTGACTAAAAAATTTGCCAATTATGTTTCTGTATGAAAAAAAGGTTGAACCGGAACTGGCCCAGCTTATTTCAGGTTTTGACAACATGCACGGAAAACGGAATTGTATCTGGTGTTGGGCTATTGGCGAACAGTTGAAAAAAAATGGCGGCTACTTTACGGTTCGTCGGCAAATCTGTCCCAATTCTATGCGTATGTATTGGCAGCAGGGGAGTTATGTGGCTCTTGTTAATCAGGTAGTTATTGTATAATCGATTATTTAGTGTAACCGCTTTTGTAGTATGAATTCGACAAACGTGTGAGGCAACGGGATAGTGCATACTATAGGTGCGTAGCTAACGCATTTAGAAGGCAAGGACAGTGCTACACAATAAAGGCAGAATTATAAATTCTTTCCACGATCACTTTCGATAGTAAAATAAAAAATAGAGGGAACAAGTTTACTTTATGCGGCTTATGGGAAGAATAAGGACTATTCAAATACCGATGGAACGGATGATTTACTTCGGTTTTCGTTCATGCTTCTTTTTAACGCAGTACCAAAAGTGTTCCACGCAGTACCGGTGTGGAAGTAGGACAGTTGGTGCGTGTGCGTCTCATTGCCCAAGCCTGAGGGAGAACGCCAGTATAAGCATTCGAAAAGTTGCTAGTTTGGAGTAACTGGAACACTTTTGGTACTGCGTTAAAAAGAAGTAAGTGAGAATAAGGACTCCTCACCGAAAAAAAAAAAAACAGGACGAACACCAATTATGCTCCAACAACCTCACAACACAAAGGCAAAGGCTTTGGGGCAAAGGCTTCGTTTGGCCATCAGAAATTATTGAAAGCTGCACTCTTTGCGCTGACGGACGAGAGGCCGTTTTCTTCCCACAGGGGTCGTAGCGGGTTTTAGGGGTTAAAGTAGGAAATAAGGAATTTTGTAAGTCATAAATAAGGAATTCTTCACTAAAAGTAGGTAAAAATACGGAACCCGTCGGCATAATGCCAGGGCTTAATAACAGTAAATGTGATAATTCGTTTCAAGAGCATTCTTAAATCTAGGCTACCAAATCCAATTTAACAAAAATCTCTTTAATAACGTGATCTCATGGCAGCAGCTGGAAAAAAGTAGCTCTTCAAGCTATATACCGATGGATGTAATTTTTTTTTTTTGGGGGGGGGGGCGGGAATTACCGCCGGACAAGTCTGACATGGTCGCATTTGAGACAAGAATTTTTTAGTAGGCCTACACTTTTTCTGAACATTTTAAAAGATATGTGACTTGTTCTAAAAAAAAAAGCCTACGCAACCTGCCAGCAATATCGTAATAATCTTAACCGAGACGTGCATAAGCATTCTCTTCAGCAAGACTGCACCTCTCTCTACTATTTTAACAGTATAGCCGTTGGGAAGTGGAGGATGTAAAAAGGAGTAAAAAAAAACAGAATATATTGCTACTACGCTGTTTTTTCATCCTCACCTCACATTTGATGTTTAGCTTTTGCTAAATAGCCTAACTCTAAGGTAGTTTGAGATGGTATTGAAGTAGGAAAGCTCGTTTCGAGCTGGTTAAAACAACTGGCGTGCACAGGAGGGGCAGGGCGCGAGGGGGGGGGGGGGCATAGCTCCTGCTCTTTTCGAAAAAATGCCCTTTTTACTGTTTTTGTAAAAAAAATATATCGTATTTTGGTTTTCTGACCAAATAAACGCTGGTGCTGCAACCAGAGAAAGGGCCTAGAGGCTTCGAAAGCGCAAAAAGAAGGCCAGGAAAAGGGCAGAAAGGGGCATAAAATGGTAAAAAAAAGAGAAACAAGTTTAAAAAAGGGTTAAAAATGAACTGACGAGCAAAAAAAAAGTCTCCAGAAACAATACCTTAGCGTGCCCTTTTATAAACGTTGCCCCTGCCCTGCCCTCTGTGCACGCTACTGGTTAAAATGGTGTATTGGAATGTTAAAAGGCAGTCACAATTTCGCGAAAGTACGAATTAAATTTTTGTTGTAGGACCCAACATCAACCTAACAAATTTCGACCCCGATGATTTAAGAAAAAAAGGGCAGCGGGAGCGTCCACTATAACGTACCAAACGGCAGTGATACATTTTTATTTTATTAGCAGTACATGAAAAGCTGCCGCAACGTAATTGTAGCTCATTAACTTTCCGAATATTTTCTCGTGTCGACGCTCTACAAACTGGAAATAACCAAAAGTGTGACGAATCCATTGTATCGGAGCTGCCTCAGCAAGCTCAATGCACATGGTGACATAATACAGAACACTTAAAGTTTTTAATACTCATTCATTGTATCGAGAAACGAAATTATTACAAACAGCTAGTACTAAATTTAAACAGTGGAAACATAATAGTAGGCTAAGCACTTATCCAACACGTTATGCGTGGACGTTGACGGTAGACTTGCGAAAACGAAACCGTCGCACAAGATTAGAAACCGGAAGTGATGCTTTTCAACGCGCACGCGTAGAACGCCTCGTTACGTTGAAAACAAGTCAGGGACCGAGTACGGCAATGAAGTTCGTGCCTTACGCATTGAACTCAAATATCATACGTTATTTTATTAATTTACACCTAAATTTACAAACAAAATAAGCATGGCTTAAAAAAAGTAGGGAACTGTAACATCTGAAAACAGGAAAAAAGTAGGAAAATAAGGAAAAAGTAGGAACTCTACGACCCGTGTTCCCGTGTTCTCAGCTGATATTTTTTTCCCCGTAAACAGTTCAGATAGGTGGGTTGTTATTGTCAGTTTCGTGTGGTTTTGTTGTGATTGTCGGTTAGGTTAGGAACCAGCTTCGGCATTTCACTTGAGGTAATGAACTGGTTGGGGTTTGGCGTTTCACTTGCCGGACTTTCGCACAGTTTCATGCTTTCTGGTGCAGCGCGGTGTTGACTTTGGACCAAAGCAACGGCCAAACGGTGCGTTTGTCCCAAAAATGGAAGACGAAAACATAACTCAGCAGGTAATTCTTAGTCCATTAAAAAAAAAAAATCGGACGAGAGCCCGTTTTCTTCCCATGTTCCCTTTACGCACATGGCCCGAAATTCAAAAAATGAAAAAAAAAACCTACCTTTAATTTTCACGGAAGGCACTACAAATTGATCCCAAATTGCGAAAACTCGTTAAATCATCATTATCATAACCTAACCAATTAACAGCCCCAGTATGAAATGCCAAACCCCAACCAGATAACTACCTCAGTATGAAATGCAAAACCCCAAACTTACCTAACCTAACTGACAGTAACAACAAAACCACACAAAACCATACGAAACTGACAATAACAACCCGCCTATCGGAACTGTTTACGAAAAAAAATATAAGCTGCCCTGCCGCCCCTGCGAGCGAACGCAAACACCGTATAGATGTACGGGTTGCGACGCTAAAAATCTACTGTTTTAAGTCGTTTTAACACATTTCCGCGCTCTAAAACCTAGTGTCTCTGTATTTAGGAAGGTGTTGGAGCCATTTGGAATCAATATTGTAAGGATATCAAGGACCTTATGCGGTCCTTACTTAAGCATCAGCATGAACGTCCATGTTAAACGCCAAACTTTGAACTCCTATAGTTTGGCCCAGAATTGACATAGGCCATTCGAAATTCGGTATTTGGGGTCATGTCGTAACTATTTTACTGCATTACAAATTTTAATGACAACAATCGACCCGTTCAGCGCCAGCATGGCCATTTCTTGTTATGGTGGTTGTTGTTGTTTTTGTTCTTGTTGTTGTTGTTGGGACTCTATGCTCTCAACCTGGAGATCGAACCATTGAATTGATTTTCAAGTTCTATAGCTTAAAACGTAGGTATGGACAAGGCCTAGGGCCTTTCGCAGGCTATTTTATGTAACTACAATATTCTTGACACGGAAAGCCAAATGGGCTAGAACTTTTGCTCTCACCTAGAGATCAAACCAATGAACCGATTTTCAATTTGTATAGCTTAAAATGTAGGTATTAACACCGACCAGGGCCTTTTGAACGAGATTTTGATGTGACTGCAGTATTCTCGTCAGCAGAGCAATTATTATTGTAGAGCACTGGGAAGAAATCATTAATTGTTGTTGTTGTTGGGACTCTTTGTCCTCACCTGGAGGTCGAACCACTGAACCGATTTTCAAATTCTATAGCTTAAAACGTAGGTATGGACAAAGTCTAGGGCCTTTCGCAGGCTATTTTAATGTAACTATACAGAAAACCAAATGGGCTACAACTTTTGCTCTCACCTAGAGATCAAACCAATGAACCGATTTTCAATTTGTATAGCTTAAAATGTAGGTATTAACACCGACCAGGGCCTTTTGAACGAGATTTTGATGTGACTGCAGTATTCTCGTCAGCAGAGCAATTATTATTGTAAAGCAGTGGGCAGAAATCAATAATGTTGTTCGGACTCTTTGCCCTCACCTGGAGATCGAACTACTGAACCGATTTTCAAGTTCT
>JAHWFP010202270.1:2444-28634 GCA_023313725.1 Lithobius niger | reverse complement strand
ATTACAAGAGTGTTATTTTGAATTTTTTTTTTTTTTGGGGGGGGGGGTGAGGCTTAATGGCGTGGGGGGGGGGGGGACCGCTAAAGTTGAATTTTTCGGTTCGCCACCCTGACTAAAATTGCTGTCCCACTGCTGCCTCCACAATAAAGTGATTCTAGCGTCGTCCCTGCGAAAGAGGGCGCGCCCAGTAGCGGCGACACTTCACTCCTCCTCCCACCTTTGCCGAAACAACTGACGAATGATCGGTCTCCTAGTCCTGGCAGACGAGACAAACGTCAATTCCGGAGAACAACCAGACAAGGCACTCCTCGCTAGCCCATCCGCCTGAACATTGCCTTGTACATCTGCATGACCCTTGACCCAGCCACGAAACAACCAACTGTAGCCAGCCATGTAACAATTAATGTCTTGAACCATTGTTCTGTACAATCAATGACATGCAAACCCTTTGTACTAACCGACCGATAATTTGATTGGCAAAATAACTCCTTGGGAAGGAAAGAGACGTTGTCTACAAACAACTAATGTCGTAGAAGAGCATCTTCCTTCCAAGACGCCATAGTAGTTTTATCCAGAAATAATCCCTTAGTTTCATACGACGGACTAACGCCCGAGCTGTAGGAGTTATCACCGAGCAAACTCAAACTGAATATCGCAAGTCATCATATAAAACAAGCGACAATTTTCCCGGTTCATGCCGTCTTTTCTATTCTGCTTTTTAATGAAATCGCCAGGACAGAAATGTGACATCTACAAAATAAAGACACAAGTATGTCATTGTATCCTGCCTTCAACGTTTATTCTTTTCCATTCCATTCTGTATAAACCGTACGGAGGTACTGAAGATTAACTACGACCACAGGCCTCAATTAAGTTTCGCCGTCTCTTCAGGAGATAAAAGCAACCCCCGAAATGTGGTATGGCTTCACTGTAGTACCTTTAGGTTTACATGCGATCGAGCTGTGAATTCCTCTTTGAGTCCGTCCTATTCGAACCACGCTCTGACTACCAAACCCATAGTCAGTACCACAACTACGTTTCCAACTTCGGGGGAGTCTGAATATGAGATGGCGACCTACGTGTCGGTTAGCTCCTGCCAGTTAACTGGCTACCTAACAGTTGTTAGAGCCACTATCAGCATTCAGCAATTCATGATAATGTGCTCCCAGCTGCTTTGTTGTTATACGTCATCTTCCTGCCTTGCTGACTGTAATCAACAAGGCAGATGACTTGGTTCCATTCGTCCAAACCTCGCTACTTCTTACATATGACTTTAACAATATGTTAGGAATAATCAGTAGGACATTGCCGTTTATTTTTAACAGCAATATTAAAGTCAGCAAAAAGATTGTAATGATAACAAAATATACATTTTGTCCCGTATAAATTTACGACAACACCACCTATCGGTACTTAAAAATTAAGTATTTCTATTCGGAATCCTCGCCCCCCCCCCCCTTGCCCCACCCACTGCCAGGTTTGCCAAGTTTGCCAGTCGTTACTTACAGTTACTCCACTTTCTTTTTCACCATTACACCGCTGTTGGCCGAATCGTTAAGAGCCGAGGAAGCAAACTATCACAAAAAGTCAAGTATAGAAAGGACCATTGATGCAAAAGTATGCAAATAACTAATTTATCACCATACTTTAAAAACTTTTTCCGTTTGTGGTTGAATTCGAGTTGTTTCATGACACTTTTCTTTGCATCGTCCATTGTTTTTCGAATTTGAATTTGAATTTGTTCGCAGAGGGTGTGGCCCTACGCCCGCCTCTTACATCCACTACATACAGCCAATGTTAAACAATCGTACAATTTTTCAATCAACAATCATGCACCCTAAATCCAGAACATCACAAACAGAACCAAATCCAGGCCGGGGGACAGGGGACGAAGAGAATGGCAGGTGCCTAAGTCACACAGGAACCCCAGAGGCCTTGACAAAATACCCAATAGCCCGCAACCTCAGAAGAGATACCAAGCCACCGGACAGAGACAAGAGACCAACTACCGATTGTGTTTCATTCATTCATTCATTTATTTCCCCAGAAGCCAGGGCCCGTGGCCGTACGCTCCTACAGACATATACATACACAATTTGAATGTGAATTTATTTACTTGAGTTCTACAGACCTGGGAGTCATGCACTCAACCCTATACCTTAAATATAAAACTTTAGACCTAACAACCAATAACACCCACTGCCCGCAATCAACAATTAACCACAAAGGAAGACATAGACAAATTAACTTATTCAACAATCACTGGCTGCAACAAATTTTATTACAACAATAGCGTATTGTTCATTGTTATAAGTGTAGCAAAAAGTTGTTAAGTGTAGCCTGCATAGCATACATGCTTCTTAGGCTCAATAAAGAAAATCAAATCAAAAAAGTTATTTATTCTGACACTCGCGATAGCATAGGAACTGTAAAAGTGTACCAATAAGTGATTATTGTGACACTTGCAACAATGCTGTATCCGATTTATTACTTTACTTTACTTTTTAATTTACAGTGGCCATAGATCCATGTGCTCCATTCTTCAAGGCTTGAGTAACAGTTATTGTACAACTCTTTCATTGTTGGACCATTGTTGTAGCAGTGGATTTATATCAAGAAGACACACTGCTACAACAATGCTGCAACAATGAAACCGTTGTCTTACCACTAGTGAGAACCACGGCTAGGCGTGGGTTTCTTACTTACGTAAGTAAGAAAACGAAGGTCTTTGGATCTTTTTTAAGTAGTGAAAATACAATCGCTGTTCATGTTTTCGTATCCAAATAGTTTCTAAAGTAGTATTAAAATATTTCACACTTTAAATTAATAACTATTATTTTTTTAAATAAGAAAAAATAATTCTAGGCATAGAAAATGCAGGCGTGGGGTTCTTACTTATGTAATTAAATCTACTACCGCTAGCAATGTTTACGTTAGGGGTCGGACGAATAAGGAAAAAGAATACTCGAATATTCGCAAAAAAATATTAGAATATTCCTTCAAATTTTTGTTGTCATGATTAGGCCGCCCGCAACCCCCTCCCTCCAAAAATACGTTTTCATTAAATACCTAAGTTTTATTAGTCTGTTGGCAATGCAAGGCATACGAAGTATAACCACAAGTTTAATTTAACCTACTAGACAAGGCAACCTGGAATACACACCAGAAAAAATGCTAAATTGCTAACTGCAGTACTATACGGAATGAACGTAATCCACCAAGGTGTCTTTCCTTTCACGTATGATATTGAAGTTGATGTCATCTAGCAACTGGCAACTATAGCCCTAATAGACGTTCCCATTCTTTTGTTCTTAAATGTTTCAGAAAGCACGGCTGCGCGCATCTGTAATTCCCCTCCCCCGTTTCAAGCGTGCAAGCCAAAATGCATGTATCATTCCCACCACAAATTGGTTGAGAAGGAAAGGGGAACAGAAAAAAACATAGTGCGGACTGACTGGACTCGAAAGCCCACAGGAAAACTTAATAACTAACTAAAAAAAAACGTAAAACGACATTGATTTTTTTTTTGCGAATATTCGAATGGAAAATATCCTATTCGAATATGCTCATAACGAACAAATATTCTAATACATTTCAATGTTTCCAAAATAATACATTTGTTGCAACTGAAGAAGACCCGAAGGAAAGAGTTAAAATGTATTAAAATAAACAAATAAAGGCATTTATTTCAGTTATTGAGTTTTAAAAACGGAGTGGAGCAAAGAACATTCCCTCCAACAATGGCTTGTTATGCTATCACAATAATGGCTCGGTTACTAACAATGCTAATTTTTGTTGTACAAATATGTTCGACGATGGTTCGACAACAATGCGCTAACACTGTCGCTTTAGCTTTATTGTAACAATGGCTCGTTCACTAAAGATTCAACTCGGCGTTGTACAAATATGTTAGACGATGGCGTTCGCCAACAATGCGGTAAGACTTTCGCTTTATTGTCAACAGCGAAATTCTTACCTTATTGTTGCCGAACGCCATCGTCTAACTGATACTAACCATCCTTTTTCAACGATGTGGTACAGTAAATGATTTATTGGATAGTTTTTTCGTATGAGGAGCCAGAATCGTCGGAGCCCGAAGGGTGAGTACGCAAAAACTTTATTTCAAAGTCTACACTAAAACCACAAAACGAACTATTTAACAAAATTGTTCACTGAAAACAATTTTGTTAAATAGTTCGTTTTGTGGTTTTAGTGTAGATTTTGTCCTTCAATAACCACTGTGATCGCCGCTTGCCGGTTTTTACGATACGTAAAAGCTATTCAATAAATCACTTACTGTACTCCATTGTTGGAAAAAGGATGGCTATAAGTTTCTTATTACCATACTAAAATACTGTTTTCGACGTTTGATTGTGTTTATTTACGGCCATTAATGATACTGAAATTGGTTTAGCACGGCTTGACTTTTCATTGTTACAACGGATGGAAGACCCGCACTGTTCGGTGCACAGTTTGGATTCCGAAAGCACAGGGGTGCCCAAGACGCAATGCTGTATTTGGAGTCGGGCATCCGTGAGGCCTGGCTCAGTGGCAGGTTTGCAGTGGCCGTCTTCCTAGCTGTCCGGGCTGCGTATGACATGGTCGACATGGCGTGGGTAGAGCACTCGCTGACTGAGTTGGGGATCAGCGTAAAGCTGAAGACAGCCGTGCTGGCCCTCTTCGGAAAGCGTGGTTTTGCCACCAGGGTGGGCTGCTCTTGGTCTGGAGTCAGCTATACCGACAGAGGGTTGCCCCAGAGTAGTTGTCTAAGCCCGATTTTGTTTGCGGTAGCCATCAGTGCTGTTCTTGTGGAGTTAAGCCAGTCTGTGAACGTTTTCGCATATGCAAATGATGTTGCAGTATGGCTGTCTGGTACGGACCTCACGGTTATCCTCACGGCTCTGGATGTGGCGTTGAACAGGGGATCAAGGGCATTGCTGACAGGGGCTTGCAACTATCCGGTGCCAAGACAGAGCTCATGGTGTTTCACCGTGGGCAACAGTGCGAAGGGTCACTTATGGTTGATGGTGTCTCGGTCCGGTCAACAACCAGGGTGAGGTATTTGGGGTTTTGGCTGGATCCTCAGCTACGCTGGACACAAGAGGTGGCCGAAATCAAGAAGAATGTCGCAGAAAGACTGGGTGTATTGAGTTCCTTGGCTAGCAACAAGTCTGTGGCAAAATGTGGCACTCTGGTATCTTTCTACAGGGTATACGTTCGGGCATGTACGGATTTTCACGTTCCAGTGCTCGTGGGCTCGCGACAGGCAATCAATGAGGTTCAAGTTGACCCCTTGGCACGTATCCTCCGTGATTACCAAGGGCTGTCGCAAGCAGTGCGTGACATGCTTGGTGCTCCGGGGGTGGGGGCGTCTCTTCTACGCGTGGGGATCTCGGGTATTTTCCAGAACCAATTTTTGTACGCCCGCGGCCCCATGAGTTTGGGGTGGAGTAGCAGAGGCTGTCTTAATTGAGGTGGGTGTTTCGGAGTACGTTCGGGCTAGCACCTTGGTCTACTGTGATGCATCCTTCCAGCCAGCGGGGTTGGGGGGGGGGGTTGGAGTGTGCATTCCTGGTCTCCGGATGGAGTACAGTTTTTCGATTGGTTATCTCCCCTCTGCATTTGTGGGGAAATTGGCCGCTTTTTTGGTGGCTCTGGATATTGGAATGGACTTACGGTTTCACGATTTCTGAATCTTGACGGCTTCTCAGGCGGGCATTGGGTTTCTACGGAACTGCTTCGCCGGTGTACAGTGCTTTCATCCGATTGCATACGAAATCGGTGGAAAACTGTTTGTTTTGGGTTTGCAGGGTCAAAGGGCAACAATCGGATGGGTGAGCGATCATGCAGAAATGTTTGGAAATGAGTTGGCGGATGGACTTGCAAAGAAAGGGCTGGAAGGCAGGGGTGTAGCCCCCACGATCTGCGCCCGGTTGTTAACAGGGTGTTCGGGGAGGAGTGGAGCGATAAGTGGGAGAAGGAAGAGACTGGGCGGCAGTTGTTTGGGGTTCATCCCTCGGTGGTAAATCCGAGGCTTCTCAATACTCTCTCCCGTCGCGATGCGTGCTTGGCTACGCACTGGTCATATTCAACTCTGGGCGCATCAGGCCCGATTGGGCTGCTGGTCTAGGACGGCCAGGTGTGGGTGTGGGAAGGCAGACGAAACTGTTCGCCACTTTCTACTGGAGTGCCCCCTGTGGGCCAGGTACCGTCATTTCCACACACCCGCCGGGGGGGGGGGCGATCCTTTACGTGCCATTCTGGGTGTGCCACCACATGTGGGTTGACCAACTGTTACCAACCAGCAGTTAGCCCTGCTTGAATGTTTGGTATAGTGTGCTCACACTCGTTGGTTTGTGTAACAAGTTCTGCAGTCGAATAAAGATGAGGGGCTATCTTGCATATGTTCGTTCGACCATAGGATTATTTCTGACACTTTGGTTTGTTCCTTTCCATGCAAGAGGCATCCTTTCAAAGATGCTAAAGTGAGTTTCAAAAATCAGACTTCAACTCAGTTTGGACATACAAATTTTTATGCGTCTTGAAATTCCGATGCGAGTGGTGAAATTCTTAGACACGTCGCAAGACCAAGAACTTTGAAAGTATTTGTCAAGAATGTTTTCCAAGACAGTTGGCCTTTGGCGTCATTATGCACTGTTGAGTCAACAGTTTCTGGGTCTGGTGTTAAGGCTGAAGAGAGCTTGTCTCGCTGTCAGTAACAAAATTTCCCCAAACTTGGAATTGAGACGAACACGGTTTATTGCGAATTTACTGCTACACCGATCACGCACAACTGACCTCAGCACACTCAATACTCGTCAATACAAATGTATGGCACAGACGTGTATGGTTTTCCAAATGCCTCTGAATTAACAGAATTAAAATTAAAATTCAGAATAAAATAATCAAAATATTATTTCGAACTAAATTGCATTAATCTTCTAACAAAATATTGCATGAAATGGAAATTCTAAAATGAAACAAGTGCTTGAAAATATCATCTTATGAATAAATTCTACCAACGAAATAGAAAACTTTACTCCAAATCTTAGTAAAAAAAAAATAATATGGCATGAAAACACACGATTTTTATTTACCTCAGAGTTTTAAAAAGAAAATTCCAAAAGAAATCTGAGCACTAAAAAAAAGTAGTGAAAGATAAAGAAACAAATGCAGCTCAAAGGTGTCCTCAAATTTTTGTGCGTTTATAGTTATTTATTAATTGTGTTTTTCATTGGTAATTGCATATTATCATGTATACGTTTTGTTTCGAACTTTTAAAACTTTCGTACAACGAAGCAACCGCTGCACACAAGTATTTGCTTCGTGGCAGATTTTGGAAACCTATAATTGAAGTTAAAAAAAACGTAGTTAAACTTAGGTTATTTGGAAACCGTTGAGCCATGCGACACATTTCAAGGTTTTTTCCTTATTTTCAATTACTGCATACCGACAGATAGGAAATGAGTGTTATTAACGCCCGCATTTCAAGACTAACTTCGACTTCCATTCTCTTACGCATTCTCCTACTTACTCTAAGTTCAAGACTGACTTTAACATTAAAGTTTAGGCTATACTTCGCGGAGAAAAAATAAATAAAAAAGAAGTATTCGGATTAAATAAATAAAAATAGAAGGGATACTTTTTGGGGCGTGGGATAATCATCTAACTGGAAAATTGCATAATTGGAAGAACGTATACCGTATAACAGTATAACGGAAAATCGTCTAACAGGAAATTCGTATCATGGAAAATCGTCTAACTAGAAATTCGCATAATGGAAAATCGTCTAATGTCTCTGCCTCGCTTGCGGGGCGAGGGGTAATCGTCTAACTGGAAAATCGCATAATTGGAAGAACGTATAATGGAAAACAGTATAACGGAATATCATCTAACAGGAATTTCGTATAATGGAAAATCTTCTAATATCCCTGCCTCGCTCGCGCTGCTGCACTCGCTGCGGCTATACATATAACATCAGAAACCGCAGTTAGACATTTATCCAGTTAGATGTTTATCCATTATACGATTATCCATTATACGGTATTCCGATTAGATGATTTTCCATTATACGATATTCCATTTAGACGACGATTTTTTCCAGATTTTTTTATTTATGTAGATATTAGACAATTATCCCATTATATGATTTTCCAGTTAGACGTTTGTCCGACGCCCCTACTTTTTTTCAACAAATTTAACTGGAGCTCAGCCAATGCTGAAAAGGTATTCCTTCTCAAAAGGCTTCATAGATACTGTTTTTTTAGGGGGCTACTGGTAATTCTCTCCCCCCTTCCCCTCAAGACGAAAGAAAAGTATAGTCTAAAACACTTAAACTAAAGCGAAACGACGATAAAAAAATCAATTTTCTTTTTAAAAATTATTTTTTTTATCGTCGTTTCGCTTTAGTTTGGGTAAGATTCTTTACGTCATCCACTCTTCATTCTTTCTTGTCCCTCCCCCAAGCTACAACTACTCCGATCACACATTGTCGTGGTTTTGCACTACTCCGAGGCGTGCAAGGAAATGTTTGCAGGACCTCCGGAATGCCGTGAAGCTGAACCTCGGGTGCGACTTTATTCACTTTACCCGTAAAGATTGATCGAAGCCGAACTTTAAAAACTACAAATTCAGGTATCTAAGTACAAGTCGATCGTTAGTAAAAGGCCGTTCTTTAACCAACCGTTTCGTACTTTAACTTGACACTCCAGAACAAGTCATTCTAAAGTTCTCACTGCACGTACGGTCATAAGACACTTCTCAAGACCGTTATTAAGACATTTCGTGGAGCCTGGTATCAATGACGTATATAGTTGAACTGACTCAGTTCTAATCTTCGTTCCACGTTTTAGCAAATTTGGAAAAGCAAGAAGTTTAGTAATGGGAGTGAAACCCGGGATTCGAATCGGAAAATGATGAGTCATTACTACACCCTAAACAATTAATAAGTTTCCCACTGTCCCCATCTAACGGTCACGAAGGATTAACGCGATTCCCACCGCGATATTCCTACCTACACCGACCGGCATGAGTGGAAATCCCCGTTCTAGTCATCGATGAGATTAGCTTCTTCAGACAACTAGGCTAAGCTCTGCTGCCATGATGACCAGTACTATTGCACAATAGTTCGGTAGAATAGTTGAGTGTGGTGTTTATTTAGGTCAATTAGGTCATTTTCTTAATCCTATGTAAACAGGACTGGACGATTTATATAGTATAGAAAAAATTGTAAGGTTGTACCACTTAACAAACTGCAGACATAGTAGTATAGTTTCTTGTTTGACACCAGTGTGTTCGTTGCAAGGAGCAGTGATTACAACCATTGAAGGTGTTGGCAGCACCAAAACCAAATTACATCCAGTCCAGGTAAGAGAAAATTATCTGCTTCCATCCGTGAGCATTATTTGATAAGAAAATACCATTAAGTGTTTCTTTTAATAAGTGCCAGGGTGTGACATGATGTCACGTGGAAAACCCTCAGTGCACTAAACTGCAGTGCCCCAGTACTTTTTTTGAGGGCCCATCAAAATAACAAACGCTCATTTGTTATTGTAGATAAATGCAAATGCTTACCTATGTCCGTTGCTTTTTGGATTTAGCTATCAGACTGCCTCGGCGGGAATTGAACCCTCCACCTTTGAGACCAAAGGCTGCAGCTCTACCACTGAGCCATACTAAGCCATACTGACAGGGTCTGGCATAGTGGAAGAGCTTCGGACCTTGGTTTCAAAGGTCGAGGGTTCAATTCCCGCTGAGGCAGTCTGAACATTTAAGTCCAAAAGGCAACGGATATGGGTTTGCATCTGTATTTATTTACCACAAATCGAGCCCATTTGGCTTTCCGCCCTGTTTGTTTGTTATTGTAGGGAGTTTCTTGACATATTGTAGATTGCAACACATGCATTATATGCAAGCTGAGTATACATATAACAAAGATCATTCTGTAATTGTAGAACACGTGACGTATTTTCTGCATGACGCTACGATACAGTTTTCCTTTAAGATGCTCAAACAATCACTACGAGTTTGGGCACGTGCCAAACAGCAGCAAGTATCAACTTCGATTTCTAAAGAGCACCCGGCGCTTATTTGAGACCTGGCATTTCTTATTTTCATGTGATTTAAATCCTGTCTCATATATCGAGACCCAGCATTCTCTCTATTTCTGGCACTGAATCGAGGAATACTGTGATTCTGATATTTTATCAATTAAAAATATAATCCTTACATAAATGCAATGAATTATAGTTATGGCTGTTGTTACAACTGTTCATGTTTAAATATTTGTTGCCCTTCATTTGTAGGATGCGTCTGATTTTATAAACAGAAAATCAAGGGAATAGGTTAATCGTTTCCATGGTGTGTTCAGGTTCTGTATCAAAATAGTTCCATTTCGGCAAAAACAGAACATTTGACGAACTCCGTATCGGTCACAATGCTGTTAAAAGGAAAGGAATAAAGACAACAATGAATATTGGCATACCTAGACTAGGGTATACTACCATAGATTAGAAAGTTAACTAGATATTCCGTCTTACTTCTTCCCGTCCTACGCGGAGCTCTGGCGGTAGTTGCGGCTACTAATACCTCTGCTAATGCTTTGCCTTCTGCTGCTTCGAAGGCAAAAGCATTAGCAGAGGTATTAGTTGCCACAACTTTCTAATCTATGATACTACTAATTTCACGGAAAACCCACAACCGGAGTTTACAGAGAGTTTGAGGAAACAATATCGAGAAAAATTGTACTAAACCATCTTGAAAGAACAATATTGCTAGTGTTCCGTTTTGGTGAAGTTCACGTCAGTCCCGTTGACCCACTTCATAATAAAAGCCGCACAAACGTTGAAAGTTGAAGGTGTGCTTCCACCATGTAGTTTTTGGAACGTTTGTGCGTCTTTTTTCTTCTTCTGAAGTAAGTGAATGAGTCTGAAGTGAACTTCATCACCGAAAATTCAATTATAGAACAAAAGCTATGTGTTCTTCCAAGATGATTTAGTGTAATATTTCTTCAGAACGTATTAATTCATTAAGTTTAAAACTGAACCACAGATACAGTCCTTCAAACAAACTAGACCTATCAAACTAGACCTATTATATGCTTACCTAAACTGCTTGGTAACGAATGTTTATGTCCCTATTTTTGTTGTTATGATCTTTATTACGAAAGTAGTTTGGTTTGGTAGGCATTACAAAAAATATAATGTATCAGATACAATTTTCGTAAACTGTTAAGGTTTTGGTACGTGTATTTCAACATATCTCTCATTGTATCATAAACATGACAGCAATCGTAAGCTGTCATTAGTCTCACTTGTAGTGCTGATGAGATTTGTTGTTTACGTTGCGTACACTAAGCATAAACAATATCTTGAGTAATACAAGAACCTTTTATAGGTGGAACGTTAGGTAAGAAAGTTTAGGCATCAAATTCTATACGAGTCAATTTTTCTGCCTGTTATTAATGTTTAAACATTTGGTATAGGAAGTGTTGGCCCATGGGCATGGCACTCAATGTGGTTACTGCTCGCCAGGCATGGTCATGTCTATGTGTTCTTTGCTGCAAATCAATTCTCAGCCTGAAATCCAAGATATTGAAGATGCAGTTCAAGGTGAGGATACAGTATCTCGTGAATATTACCATTAAAAGGAATGTAACAGAATGGCAACCAGCGTTGAAAGCACGGCACTGCACAACCAATTGACAATAACACCCAACGCGGCACATTGCTACCCCTCAAGATGTAACTTAATTGAGAACGCAGTAATCAACCCCAGGATTAAAAATGGAAAACCAATCCACATAAAATAGACAATACGCGACTTTTCGAAGCAATCCCGTCTTCGTTATCAAACAATAAAAGATATGACTGAGAAGCTAACGTCAAGTAGGCCTAAAACACTTTAAAATTCGTAAAAAAAAACGTAAAAACTCAAAATACAAGAATAACAATAATAAATAAAATGTACCTAAGACAATTTAGAAACTTGAGAAAGGGAACCTAACCACTCGTGTACTAGTGCAAATAAGAAGTCTAGTAGTAGAGAGGTCAGCATCCCTACTACCAGTTTCTGAGTTGCCTTACGTCCATTTTATTCATTATTTATATTCTTGTGCTTTGAGATTTTACGTACACTTAAAATAGGATTGGTTTCTCAGCCATATATTTTATTGCTTGATAATGAAGTGGTGATGGTTTTGATATGTCATAATTTGTTTATTTTATGTGCACTGTATACTGTACATTTTTAATTGTTACGGCTTAGACTCGTATTCTGAACGCTGACTAAAACTCGTACTTGACTTGAAATGACGTCACACCTATTTAGTGCCATTCACCACCAGAACTTCTTTTGGATACATTTGGAAGAAATCGGGTGGTGAATGGCACTTAATAGGCGTGACGTCATTTCAAGTCAAGTACGAGTTTTAGTCAGCGTTCAGAATACGGGCCTTAGTGCTCATACTGTTACTCCATGAAGCATCATGCATTTAATGATGTCTTTAATGCATTGAAAAAAAGTTATACCACGTCCAACGCAAAAAATATCATATCAAAAACCAAAACTGGTAAAAGGGACCACCAAGTTCCGAATGGTTCGGCCCTTCAAAGGAGTGATATCAACACACCAAAACATTCGCCAACTTAATCGCACCGACTCGTACTTTGGACGTTAAATGAAAACTTGAACATTGCTACCGAAATTAGCAATGTTCTAGTTTTCATTTAACCTTCGAACTATTAAGCGGAGCAATTAACTTGGCAAATGTTTTGGTGTGTTGGTATCACTCTTCTGAAGGGCCGAACCATTCGGAACTTGGCGGCCCCTTTTACTAGTTTGGGTTTTTGATATGATATCTACTAATCAACCGATTCCAACATCTCATTTCTCTTGTGACAATGTTGACTCCAGTTTTTGTGAACAATGGTTATTGGAATGCTCCAACTGATGTTCATCCTAAAATCGAGTAATTGATACGTCTTCGCCCTGCAGTCCCTGTCTTGACTTTTTTTGCAAATATCAAACATAAATTTTCTTTAGTCTCGTTTTCATCAGCTGGAATTCGTGACTAGATATTATTAGCTCCGGTCGGGGTGGAGGAAATTGAGGGTCATGGATTTTTTGGACACTCTCGAGGGAAGGTCACACATTTCTTAGGACCGTCAAAGGGGATCACACACACAAAAACAAAACACTGGCCAAACTGGAGGAAAAAGTCATTTTCGTAACTGAAAAATGAAACTTTCAGTAGTCAAAATTTAAAAAATCGCCATGGCTTTCTGTATAAGATTTTGACGTTATTTCTAGTGTCATCCAGTGAAACAGTTCTTTAAAACCACTTTCTAAAAATGTTTTTGCACCATGGGAGTATCTTTTATGTTGTGCGTGCTGATGTTGTGAAGGGTATGAGCATGCTAATTCGAAATACCTTAGTAGTGCCAATATATATCCCATACATCAAAAGTTATTCTACTGTCATGAATCATGTAACTCGGTCCAATCAGGACGTGTACAGGTCCCCGAGAGGGCAGGGGCAAACTTACTTTTTCTGGGAACTTTTTTTTTGGGGGGGGTGTTTTAACCTCTTTTTATCCCCTTTTTGTGGGATTGTAACCATTTCTACTCCTCTTTGCACCACTTTCGTAGCAGTCATTGTCTTTTTTGCGATTTTAGGCTCTTTTACACCACCGCTCCCATAAAAAGGGCATTTTTTTCAGAAAAAAGGGGCACTTTGCCATGAGGGCAGGGGCTCGAGCCCCCCCCTGTGTGCACGTCCCTGTTGGTGGTTTAAAGAACAATTCTTCGATTGTTTTCAAGAACATACTTTGAATAATGGCTCGTTTTCCACACAATTGGGAACCTGTCCATGCGAAATTTTATTTTTTAATTAGTCCATGAAATCATACCTTCTCACTAATTTCGAGCATCCTGCTCGAAATTTACATATAGGTTAGAGTGAATGTACAGCAAATCCAGTTTGTTGCAAAATAGGAAAAAGAATGCCTTTGCAACATTTACACACTTCTGAACTTATTTTGTGAAAGCGAATCGGGAGGAACGTACTTTTCATTTATACCCCGAAAAGGTATAAGAATAGCTTACTTTTTGCGATGGGGAGGTTGTTTTTTTTTCAGGGTGGTCATCGAAAATTTGGAGGTAACATTTTCAATTCAATTTCTCGGGTCTCTTCCCCCCCCCCCCCACCCTAACCCCGACATAAGTGATAATCGATTCCTTAATTTCATTAAACATTACCAGCAGTTGTTTGTTGCCAAACGCGCATTTATTGTCTTACCTAGGACTGGTTTATCATGTGAACTTCAAGTTATTTGTATGTTTCGAGTGCATTGAGTATTAGGTTGCAGCCATTGTGGCATTGTATTTTAGTCGTTACAGGTCCTGGTAGCATGTTATATTGTGTGTTATGTGAAGGTGTATTATCTTGAGATATCGAGTGGTAAATTTCAAGCTGTTAACATTGTGCCTCTTGTATGCACGTGTTGCTTGCATGTTCAGTTGCAGCTACCGTGTATTTGTTAAAATTAACTGTTTTACGCATTAAATTAAACTTTTATTTACAAACTTCACTGTTTTAAGTCAGACTGCCTAAAGGTACTTCATATGTTGTCTTGTGATGAATATGGTTTCATTTGTTTTGTTTTGTGTTTATTCCGTTACGTTTTAACGGAAGCCAATAAATTCCATACATATACGGCCCCTGGATTTATCTGTTCATTGCGTAGTTTCATATTGTTGAATGGTATTTCTATACAACAGTGTGTCGTATTCAGCTTTTTTGGTGTGATGTTTGCAGTTTTTTTAATTCCATGTTGGATTGTGGCATAACACGTTTTGTGATTGAGTGTATCATGTTGTCATTTTTGTGCTTTTGTTATTTGGTGTTTTGTGTACAATAACATAATTTCTAAGCACTTTCAATTTAAAAGTCATGCGTTTGTTTGATCTATGCACAAGAAGTCAGTGACAGACAGAAGCAGCATAAAACACAACATACAGCCCAGCATGAATGCTAGCAACAAACACACCACAATCTAACATGTTTTGCAGTAACAACACAACAGATATTGCAACCATAATCATAACAAATGCTGTTACTGTACATTGGTTGTGGTTTGTGTTCGTGGTGAGTGCTTAGTTGTTGCGCACCATCATGATTGTGTTGCATGATATTTGTTGCGTTCTTCAGTGTTATGATTCATGTTATGCACGCTATTGGTCGTGCAGCATTCTTATTGCATTGTGTATTTTTATTGCGCTCGTTTTATTGTGTATACACAATAAAACGAGCGCAATAAAAATAGCTCTGTAAAAATAGCTCTGTAAAAATAGCTCTGTATTACATTTGTTGTATTACACCCAATTGCCTTGCATGAATTTGTTACCTGTCAGTGGTGGACACTAATGGCTTTTTTGTGCCGACATTTGTTGGTGCGGCGTTGCCATAGAAACGTCCTAAAGGCGTAAAGAAAAACTAAAAACCCTAAAAAGGCAAAAAAAAGTTAAGAAAAGGGCAGAAAAGGGGAATAAATATAAAAAGACCCCAAAAAAAAATGTTTAAAATGTACACTGCGCCCTTTTACTAAAGTTGTTCCTGCCCTCTCAGGGGGATGTGCATGCTACTGTTGTCTTGTATGGATTGACTTGCTTTTCGCTGCTCTTTATGGTCTTACACTGTTTTTTTGTTTTGTGTTGCGTTGTGTTGCGTTGTGTTGCGTATTTACTAAAACTATGTATTATCTCTCATTAAACTAGGAAACTTGTGCCGCTGTACAGGTTACAGACCCATCATGGAGTGCTTCCAATCATTTGCCAAAGGTGGTCCTCATGCAAGAGTTGGTGCTTTAAATGTAGGTTTTACTAGAAAGAATTGGCTTTCAGGACATTTAGATGAAACTAAAATAAAGAATCATTAATCATCAGTTCTGAACAACAAAATAACTAAAGTTTAGACAATTTACGTAGACCGCGATGCTTAATAACCCACGTGGAATGTTTTGTTCAACAAACTTTGCTGGAAACTAAGGCTGATAGACTTCTTGCCACATTATAAGGCAAAGCTTATCATATGTTCGGGCACAATATGTCATTCAGTAGGTTTTGTGTATTTCGGATTTCTTTAATCCATATTCCAAAATACGTTCTGTCATAAGTACAGATGAAAACCTATTTAACACTTATCAAGCCCATTTGGTTTACCGTCCTGTTTATACATTTCTTTTAGTAATTCACTTTTCAGCCAGGTTGACACTATGAGTTGACAACATCACCCATGATAAAAAATAACTGCAGTAACGTACCATGCGATTTCATATCCAACAAACTGTCTTGTTGATAATGAGCAACTTAATTCAAAGGATACTTTGATGTGAGCAAATACAAGGCACAAAATATGAAAGTTTGTTTAGGTATAGGATGCAACATTTAGTACAATGCCAACGCCGAAACGTAATTCTTATAGGTGGGCCGACTGAGCCAATTAGTTGCTCTCATCGTCGTGAGGCAGATAAACCCAGTTTGGGTTCGTGTTCCCTAACAACAAACAACAACTGAGCCAAACTGGAGACAGTGAAGTCAGTCAGCAATGGCACAATACTTGGCATTGAAATTGACAAAGAAAGCAAAAAGAAATAAAGCACTTCCTCTTCATGTTTTGCGATTTAATGTGTGCAAAACTTCCCTGACATGATTATAAGAATTTTGGGTTTAAACTGATGTGACCTGAATTATATATTGTTTGTCGTAAATGTTTACTGGCTTAAAGAATTCCTATATTCGTTTTTCATTGGCAGCGAACATTTGTCAGCCAGTGAATCAGGGAAACTTCTGGAAACCAGGAACAGGTCAGGATAAATGGCAATTCCATTAAATCGAATTGGAGGCTCCACGAAGTCCACTATGCAAAATGGGAAATTATCTCAACCCTAATAGTGCCGTTTAGTAGCACCTGGTAATAATGGATTGTACTGAAGCCCTTTACTGACAACAAACATTAGTGGGTTCTACGGATCAATCGTGGCAGAAAATGGCATTGTAGGTTGTCCAAAAACTTCGTCATTGTTGGTGAGCAACAGGAAATGGTCGGCAAACAGTTAGTGATGTAAGAACGCTCAACGTCGGGGTCCAATTTCTCTTCATATTTTCTCCCTTTACTTTTACTTTGAGGCTTGGTATTTAATCCTTGACAACCCGGAGCTTGAATCGTGTCATAGTTGGGGTGAAGTATTAGTGTATGGGTCATTGTTTATATGACATCTTTTAGGCTTTTTTCACCATGTTGCATCAATTACTGTTGATTGTTGTGTCTTGAACAGTTCACTCTGCTTCCATAAATGGCTGAGGTGAAGTTAGGCAATCTAGCTGGAAGTGTTCTTGTTACCATAATTAGTTTTGTTGTCTCTTTCTTACAATATTTAGCTTTCTTTTTATAAATAATCATAATCATAAGTGATAATCAGGAGTTATCGTACGGTCCCTAACTTTCTCAATGCTAAAAACGCGCAGCGATATATCCCATATCGCCACACTAAAGTGTGGCGATATGGGATATCACCACACTAAACTGTGGCGATATGGAAGCCATGCTCAGGGAAATGGCGATATGGCATTGCCAACACTTTCATAAGGTAGAATTCCTTAATAAAACCATGCGAGAATTAATTTTATTTTTTCAAATGTTAACCTACGTTCCTTGTTCGAAAAATAATTGAAACCCATGTTCTTTTATTAAGCAAAGTAATTCTCGCATGGTTTTATTAAGCAGTTCTACATTTCGAAATCTAGACAAGAAAATTAAATACTTTAAATGCTTACTATTATTCCCCCCCCCCAAAAAAAAAAAAAACAGCTGGCAACTGCTGTAAATCACAAATCTAACGTGAACTTGCGTCGGCCTTTCGAAAACACCAACTGACATAACGTAAACGAAATATACATGAATTTCATCCGTAAAAATTAAGCGTTACGCTATTTCCCTCCTTTCCCCCGAAAATTACACCTACAACGTCCCTAACTACCCACATAGTTCACAAGAATACGTTACCGCTGAATTGTCCGTATTACGTCCCTAGTGACCGAACCTTTCCTTTTCGGTCGTACAAATCCACAGCCTTCAGTTTTCTATCAGAGAATGACTTAACGCGTAGACCCCCGCTCAGAAAGCACATTATGCAAATTAAAGAAAGACGACACATTACGTAAAATGAGATCATTAAAAAAAATCAAAAACACTTTTTAGGTTAACCTAGAGTGAACGACGTAATTTTTCATGATGAAGTTTACGTAATGTGCAACATCAGTCCAATGACTTTAAAAAACAAAACGCGTTTCTCTTAAACCTTTTTTTAAAAGAAAATCTCTGCCTCTAGACACACACCCCTGCTAACCCCCGTCTCGCTCAAATGGTATCGGCCGCAAACCAGACTGCATCAAAACAAAATTATGCAAACGTGACGACACAAAATTTGTATATACAACAGACCTTGCAATTCATTTGCGAAGGCAAACTTTCCATTTACCCCAAATTTTTATTTTTATTTCGAAAGTTAGGGACCGTACGATAAATTAGTTATAGTACCCGTGGCGAAATGTATTGGATTTATGACCCGATGGGCGATATCCCTCACATGGCCAATCCGCTCGAACTACGTTGCGATGACATCCTCGGCTACGCCTCGGACGTCATCTTGACGTAGTTCTTGCGGATTGGCCATGTTCGGGATATCGCCCATCGGGTGATAAATCCCATACAGTTCGTCAGGGGTACTATAACTATTACTTATGAGAATCTCGTATGCTGAGTTGTTATAAAGTGAGATGTTTAAGGAGAGCATGAATCTAGGATTGGAACGCGTGACGAGTAAGCAGATGCCTGCCCGTTTGCATTTTCTCAGCCAAAGTAGAATGTCGATGCAATAGTTACGATGAAGAAATATGAAGAATATATCAGAATTAACCAATCTTCGTCTTCACTCAATTCTGCTCCAAAACGTTCGCAATAAAGGATGCTCAGAAATGTGTGGCGTCAACCCCAAGGAACATTTGGATATTCCCCGTAATACTTTTCAAGCCATAGGCCTACATACGTCATATCTTAGAAACAAACGAAACATTGTTAAAGGCTGGCTGAACCAAAGGAATGGCAATGCATAGTTCAGAAAGCTGAGCTGAATTATTTTCATCGAGGATGGTTAAACAATTGTCGGGCACTTTTTCCTGTAACTCAATGGTGAGGAATATCGGAAGGTGCGTATACCCAATTACCGCCTTATAAACAATCTTAACAAAATGTGTGGCTGACATTGCCTAAGGCCAATTTTATTTTTGCTCTAACATTTAGCACTCAACCTGATAGTTGGGAAACGTAAAACATTCAATTTATGCCTAATTTATTTCAATTTAACATCATACGGGACTTGCATGTTTTTGTTTCATAAATTGATTTAGTTTAGCACTAAATAGATTAGCAATGTATTTTATGAGCCATATTACAGAGGAACTCAATTGTATCGCTTAGTCTATTGGCATTATTTCCCTTTGCTCTTAAAATATTGGAGCTTTAAGCAACAATTCTATTTTAATAATTTCTACTGTGCATGTGATAATTTTTCTTGCCACTAAATTTTGTATCCCTCAGTATCTCGATGATTAAGCAGTATTTAAAAAAAAGAAAGTAATGTTGTTTTGAAAGGCTGCATCTAATATTGTTTGAAGGGTCGATAATCAATGGTATTGGTTAAAGCCTGGGCCGGATTTATAAGGGCAAAGGGGGCAATTGCCCCGGGCCTCCCGGCCAAAGGGGCCCCCCGTTACACAAAAATAGAATAATTAAAAGATTACCATACTGTATTTCAATGAAAAAATATTCCATTCAGAAATTCGTAGTATGTTATATGCCACCATAGACATGAGCACGTGGCCTCACAAGGCATTTTTTTTCCCTAATCGTATTATTTTCCTGAATTGTTTGCTCCCGAGGTCTCTTTCAATCATTGACAGGTGGCTGGAGCATTCCAACTGTTTTTGGACCAATCGCAAGCTTTATATCATGTAACATAGAAATAGGGTGAGATTTGCCAATTACAATTCTTCTAAGCTACGTCCAGGGAACCCTCACAAAGCTTCGGTGCACCTAGTGACTTACTTTTTGCCCATCTTGTAGCGGAAACACGTTTGCTCTGGGATTCAGAAGGTTGTGCTTTGCCAAGTAAACAGGGCCGTAGCGACTGGGGGGATGGGGGTAACTCCCCCCCTCCCCCCAACCGTCCAAGGAATACATGCAGTTGACAAATGCGAGTAATCGAGTTGGCAAACTCGGATAAATTTTCACTGCAAATTCCACGAGTACTGGTTAAGTATCATCATCATTCGGTCAGTTTGAAAGTAAAGTTTAAAATACATTTTTTTTCATTAGTATTCGCAACACTTCTGTGTAGCGTGGGAGTAACTGAAACGCTGCCCCTGAAGGTTTTTGGTTGCTTCCCTGCAGCTCTCCTCATATCCACGCGACTGGTAAGAAGTGTATGTGAGCTCTTGGCCGGATAGCTAGACATAGTTCAGTTGCTAGCTCATTAGTACCATGATTTTAGTTAAAACAGAAACGTCAACTAAATCCTTACTTCATGGAAACCAGGGTACAGTTAGCAAAATGAAAAACTGAGTTTGAAAAATTGACTTAGCTGTTTGATTTTCTGTAGTTCTTTTTATGTTAACCTATCGCCACTACGATTTGAATTTGTATTAACACAGAAACTACTACATTCTCCAACTCACACTACTTAAAAAAAATTTTTTACTTTCGAAGGTCCAAAATTTGACGGTAAGAGTCCATAAGATCCCAGATTAAAGGACATAAGGACCCAAAGGTCACGAAATGAGGAAAAAATGAAATTTGAGCATATTGATTTGAAATGTGGAAGCTTTTCTCCAATAATGCCTCAAGTTGTTTTGGGCAAAACTGAATAAAAGATTTCGCCATTTCTTTCGTCTATCAACGCTCCATTAAAAAAAAAAAACTGGAGCATGATGTTGCTTCAAAATGTGAAATTTTTTACAAATAATAATATCTCCTAAGCCTAGTCGTTTGGTATAAAGCTGGGGAAAAGATTTCATTATTTTTCACCTTTCGGTAGTCCATTAAACAAAAATTTTCTGCCTCCGGCAGGGGATGGGTCTTCCCTGGCCCCTCCCCTACAGCCCATGCTTGCACACAGCAGTCGTTGCCTTTCATTATAGCCTTATAAGGTCCAACGGCCTATTAAGGTCCCAAATGTACAGTTTAGGCAACCCAGAATAGCCAATAGCTACCTGGTCTGTTTGTATAATTTTAAACAGATCTCGGTTTAATTTAATTTGGCAAAAAAAGATCTGACAAAAAATATTATTTAGTCACAATTAAATTCTTATGAAACCTACTATCCTAAAGAACGAATAAAAAATCACCAACATTTCCTTGACAATTTGTTGCTTCTGTGATCGCTGAAGGCCAGAAACAGGCACTAAAATAGAGTAAAATGCTTTAGCTTCCGGGGCTCTGGCCCGGACCACGCTGGGGAGCTTATAACGCTCCCGCAGGCCCCCTTGCCGGGTTTGTCGGCGCCAGTCAAAAGTACTTCACTGGCGGCACTACTGTCATTTTTTAAAACAGTTGGCAAAATCATAACATAAGTTGACAAAATGGGACTCTCGTCGGCCCCCCCCCCCCCCACCAACCAAGTACCCCTCTATTCGCTACCGCCCTGCAAGTAAACCATCGTGTAACCTTCTGAGACCCAAACTAAAGTGGAATAGTTTTTTTCTCATGGTAATTCGGTCAGATGAAGAATTCGAACCGGCGTTCACTGGGTTTGAAGACGAGAATGCTGATATGGGCTACTTTGCTCATGGTTTCCTGGATCCCCTCACATACCTTACAGTGTATTTCACTTTTTGCCCATCTTGTCACGTGCTTGTGTACACTCCGAGACTCGGGAGGTTATCCCGACGAGATTGCCTAGTTAGGCATAAGTCCCATAAGTGACTTTATGGGAAAATTCTGTAAATTAAGTGAATTGTACTTTTTGCTATGTATATGCTAATTTATGAGTTCAAGGGGCCCATCGTACTTGAAGTGCCCCGGGGCCCCCCAGGTCTAAATCCGGCCCTGGTACAAGTAAAACAAACAATCAACTGTATTTAAAACCAGACCAGGCAACATTGGTTGTTAGAACTGAAACTTTTTTATTACATTATGGAATTTTTCCGTATCCATTTTTCATACCTGTCTCTTTCTCCTTCAGGTTATTCCTGCGAGTATTGGAAATCCAGTTGCCAATGGCCACACCGAGACAAACTCGTCTGAACAACGACGTTCTCTATTTGGGTGTTTCAATAGAAAAGTAAGAAGATTGATTTTGCCTTTACTAAGTTGTCTGAGTTCATAAGTGGGTGTCTCTTGCATTTTTTCCTGCTCTTTGTAAACGTGTCCTGAAATTTGTCTGATAGTTTTTCTCCTTTAACAAATTATCAAAGGTGATCTTTTACTCAAGCTAGTCACAATTAAAAGAAAAGCTGACTCCTACCCTATCAGCTTAAAAAATATAAAAAAATTTTAAAATTTTATCCCCTATTGCATACCTAAGATTCTGCACAATCGAAGTTTTGTAATTAAACTGTACATTTAATAAGACTAGCGCAAGGTAGCTTGCATCTAGTGTAATTTATGGCTAAAAGTTCATATATGAGCTGCTGATTACTAGGTTACTCACCATCACCTCATGCGTAAGGGCGCGTTTACGCAGCGACTCGCCTTTGCATTCTCGCAGCTAGAACTCAATCCCGATGGCAAAGGTGACATTGCCATGGTAACAACGCTAAATGGATTAGCTAAATCCGACATCGTTTGAGTAAATACTTGCAGTCTTATCATCCGTGCCAATAACATAAAGAATTCCTCATGACGAAACAATTTTCCCAAACGCTTCTGAACTCACGTTATTTGGTGTTTTCGTTGCGAGGCGGCAGACATAAAACCGCCGCCATGTTGGAATTTGAGGTGATTTCTAGCTTCTAGCTGCGAGAATGCAAAAGCGAGTGGTTGTGTAAACGTGCCCTAGCACATGCGAGCTACCAAGCCATAGCTGATTTAGTTTTTATTTATTTTTCATTTATGGCCTGGGTAGCTTGCATCTGTAGCATAAAGTGATAGTAATCTAGATTCTGAGTAAAATCTTGTTATTATGTCTATATTTTAACTGTCAATGCTGCAAGACAAAGGTCAAAATGTCGCTGCTTAGTCTATCTATCAAGTTATTTAAGTACTGTTGCAAGCGTACTTTGATTGTCTTTCGGACTTAAATGTTAGGCTGCCAGAGCAGGGAAATTGAAATCTCGACCTTTAAGACCCAATGACAATTGTCCAACCGCTTTACCACACTTGCATGACCGTAAGGCTTTGGCTTCAAAGGTGGAGGGTCCGATTTCCTTCTCAGCCAGTCCAATATTTAAGTCCTAAAGACAACAGAAATAGTTTTGCATCTCTATTTATTGATCATTATCCAAACCCTTTTGGCTTTTCATCACATAATTAACATCTGTCAAGATTTGGAACGTTTCCCAAACAGGAACTAAATCCTAGAATTAGCCATTCGTTCTAATTACGAAAAAAAAACCAACAACATATTTTCAGGTTGGCGATGTTGAAGAAACTTTTACTACCAGTTTTGCAAACAAGGAGAAAACATGGTTTCAACCATCAAGTTTAGAACAACTAGTTGAGCTAAAAGAAAAATATCCTCAAGGAATACTAGTAGCTGGGAACACTCAAGTCGGTAAATGATTACAAACTAAAAATTCTTTTTTTAGTGTCGCTCTTAAATGACTAGCTGGCCGTTTCGTACTCTTTCAGTGTCTTCTTATGTTCCTTGACAAAAGTGACATGGCCAGTTATTTTATTGTTATAACAAAGTTTGCATGTTTCAACAAGTTGCTTGTAGTATGGTAATGGTTTGATTTGCCCATTATTTCCATTACCAGTGTTTTACCTTTACTGTACCCATGACTCATTGTTATAAACTGTGGCCATATCTTCCATTTTTACAAACTTTGATTGTTGTAAGTATACAATACGTGATTTCACATCCAACACTTTTGGAAATCGATCGGTAAGCAATGCGTGATGTCATATCCTACACTTTTGAAAACTGATTGTCGTAAGCGTAGGATATTTGATTTTATATCCTACACTTTTGAAAGTCGATTGTTTTAAGAGAGTATATATGATTCATATCCTACACTTTTAAAAAACGATTGTTGTAAGCATAGGATACGTGATTTCATATCCTACGCTTTTGAAAATCGATTGTTGTAAGAGTAGAATACGTTAATTCATATCCAACACTTTTGGAAATCGATTGGTGTAAGCATAGGATACGTGATTTTATATCCTAATCTTTTAAAAATCGATTGTTGTAAGCGTAGGATATATGATTTCATATCCTACACTTATGAAAATCGATTGTTGTAAGCTTAGGATATGTGATCGGGGCACTGGCCCCGATTGGTACTTGGGTGGGTGACCTCCTGAGAATCCATTCCGGGTGTTGCAGACATAGGGCCTTAGGGCTTCGTCGGGCAGATGACCGGGTGCGGTTAACGCTCGCTAAAACCCTTTTATGTGATTTCATATCATACACTGTTGAAAGTCGATTGATGTGAGCATAGCATGTGATTTCATATCTTACACTTTTGAAATCAATTGTTGTAAGCGTAGGCTACATGATTTTACATCCTATACTTTTGAAAGTCGATTGTCGTAAGTGTAGGATATGCGATTTCACGTCCTACACTTGAAAATCGATTATTGTACGTGTAGGATATGTGGCTTCACATCCTGCACTTTTAACGAATGAATTTTATAGGCTTAATGTTAAATATAGTTAATATTTGCAGTTTACTTTGTAACTACAGAGTAATAAAGTAACAAAGTAGCAACAAAGTGACTACAGCAAGTTTGTCATCGTTGTTGAACGAACAACGTTTTCTTGACTCCATAGATCAAACAAAAAACAAACAAACCATGTAATCCAATACGAACAACAGTAAAAAAAGAAATCATTAAAATAAATTTTAAAAAGGCTTAACTCACTCACCGACAGTCAATAAAGAGGAACACAACTTGTTTCTTTCTGAGTAGTGTAAACTGTATAAGATGTTCTCACGTGCTCTGATGTTACTTCCACAAAATCGTTGTCAGAAAATAGTTCATCGTCGTCCATCGTAAAACAACAAAAACCAGCTCCCATCCAACTTGTCAGGAAAAGAAAAGATTCAAATATCCAACAATAAATTTTGCGTGTAGTCCACTTCAACGTAATAATGTGCCATGGGTACAAGTCACTTAAACCCACGGTTGGAACAATGCCTCGGATAGCAACGGATCGCATCCGCTATACGCCTTGGATTCGAGTATAAATCCTGTACCCTCCTCAGTATTGTTGCAAACCGAGGGGTATCTAGACACACGCTAGTGTGTCGCACCAAGTTCGGCAACAAACATCACAACAAACATCACATCAATTCAATTGTCGAGGTTGTAAACCATTGTAGCGCAACGCCATAGCGTCAGTGTCTGCGGCCTTGCAGTGCTGGAAACACCGGTTCTCGTCAGATCCCCGAAGTTAAGCAGCATTGGGCTGGATTGTTACTTGGGTGGGTGACCGCCTGGGAATCTGGCTGTTGCAGACATAGGGCCTTAGGGCTTCGGGCAGATGACCAGGAGTGGTTAACGCTCGTTAAACCCTTTAACCCTTTTTAGCGTCAGTGTCTTATATCCAGTGACTTATATCAATGAGTTGGGCACATTTCAGGTACTTGGGGAAAAATAATAATGCGGTACAAAAGCTTAAATTGTGTTGAAATCGAGAGCAATGACCCACCTGACAAAAATTAACTCGTGTAGGAATACCAGCAAAGCTACTTTCAATGCAAAATCTGACCCTCAATAACGTTGCAAATGTGTTACTACTAGCTGTATGTGTTTTAGCTAACTAATTCGCTCATCCCCATGTTAAATCCTATAGGGTGATTATTCATCGATACCGACATAACGGGAAGACTTCCAGCTATGAAATTCGACGAATGGGTGCAGTACAATACGAACTGTGTACCTTTTATGGTTTGGAGCCTGGGGACGTA
>JAHWFP010202269.1:61249-73976 GCA_023313725.1 Lithobius niger | reverse complement strand
TTTTTGTAAAACGACTTCTAAATGAAATTGTAGCATTAATATATAGGTGGTATTCAGAGGTAGAACAGCACTATATATGTACTATGCTAAATAAAATTAAAGTGATAGGGGGTGTTCACAGCATAAGAAAAAAAACAATTGCAATTAAAGACGATGAGACTGTATGCCATTATATTATGTCTGCATCGAAGTATGGCTTGGAATAAGTCCAACCTGACGTTTGCAATTTCAATTAATCCTGATTCAAAACTAATTTACATACAGAAACTTCCATTAGAACTCACTGTCGACATAGCATGCCTTACTTTGTTACAGGTTCAAGATATAAGTGATGCTAAATTCGGCCTTTCTATATTTATTAAGCGACTAATGACAGCCAATGTAGGGATAAGCGCATCCGGATTGTTTGTAATGAACAACACGTTTCTTCTTACGGTAAGGGTTAACCATATATCTATACTTGTATCTTCATTATTAAGTGCCTAAGCATAAATAAGATATTACAACTACACTTTAGTTCTTTTTTATATCTCCTCCCCTGCCCTCAACTGTATCTACATGGTGGATAGAGATGTGGAAGGATGGAAAAATAGGGAAATATGTAGATATGAACGAAGATGTATAGATGTAAGGAAGATGTTTAAGATGATAGGAAATGTGTGCTGAGATGAGAGAAAGTGCGTGGGAATGATAGAAAGAGTATTAGGATGATAGGTGAAACGAATAAGTTGAAGTGAGAGGAAAGGTGCGAGAATGATAGGAAGAATATAATGATAGCTGAGATGAGGATGCAGTGATGAGAGGAATAGTGTAGGGATGGTTGGAAGAGTATGGAGATGATAGTTAAAATTAAGACGTAAAGAAGAGAGGAAGTAATGAATGTTTCGTGAAGCTTTAATCCGGTATCATCTACAATAAATATTTAAAAAGTTTTAATTTTCGAACTGTTGGCAGTTTTTTGGTCTTTTTACAAAGTATTTGATTAAAGCACGAGTTAAAAAAATTACCTTCTATATATGTAAATACATCAGTGGAAACTTAAAAGTCAGTTTGCCATCACAAGTGTTTGGTATCCTGAACTTGGAAGTTTTGTTTACCTCGCAGAAAAACCATGCAGTTATAATGATATTAGTAGGTATCGTTTTTAACTCGTGATTTTATCGAATGCTTCAGAAAAACACCAAAAAGATGCCAACAGATTGAAAATTAAAGCTGTTATTAAACATTTATTTTGTATTTCAACCATACTGAACTTTCAATTCGCCTTGCCTCTGCCATTTATTGAGAGGAAGGTTGTAGAAGTGAAAGCAAGAACGTGGAGATGGTACAAAGGATTTGATAATAACATCAAGGACGTGAAGATGAGATGAAGTGAGAGGAAGAACGTCGATACAAGACGAGAGATGGAGATAGGAGGAAGGAACTGTTGATGAGATGAGGATATGAATGCCTTGTTGCATTTTGCGAATTTTCAATTTCCATCTTTATAAAAAGTTCAAAAACAAAAAAAAATATAACACTGATCGCAAGTCGGGGAAAGTAAAGCAAAATATTTTGGCTCTCTACTCCATGCCTTCCTAATCTTATCAAATCTGGGCTAAAGTAAATTTTGTTAGAAGACTTCATAAAAAAATTCATAAGGAAGAATTCCTAAGAGAACTCATAATTCTGCAAATTATGACAAAAACGTCTGAGATGGATAACAAATTATATCACGAGTGATTCCCTTACTGACAATTTACTCATGTTGGCAGGTAGAACGTCAATGCTTGCTTCATTGATACCCATTTTATCTATATAATGTAATACACGTAAGCCTATTCAAGTCCACCTAAAGTCGTTGGTAATACTTAGCTGACAGTGTTACGCAACCCAGATTGTAATAAACACCACAGCCTACATCTATTGAACAAATTACTAAAACCATGACAGCACCACTTATCCTACTGTTATTCACTGGTTATGGAATAAGTAACAAAACTGAATACTTGACTGAAAGAAAAATGTTTATGTGTCACCGTGAATTGTTTTTATGTGTCTGTATGATTTTCAGTTTGGGATACTTCAACTTTTACATTTTTACCCCAATTTGCTCAAAAGATTGTTAAAACGGTATATTGAGTTCAGAGACGAAATAATTTTAAGGTCTGGCGCCGACAACCATGTACATGCCCTTCATTTAATTATCGCTTTAGTATTGCGTTTACTATGGACACTTTCGAGGCTTAAAATATGCTGCAGTAAATGAAACACAATGATGGCGCAATTTTTACAAAACACAAACACAAACACATTTTAATTAAATATGAGTTAGCTTCACGTCCCAACCGTGGTATAAATCATTTATAGCACGGTTGATATGTCAAGCTAACTCGTATTTAGTTAAAACGTGATTGTGTTTGTGTTGTGTGAAAAATGCTTCAAGAAACACGGTAATCAATCAGTATGTTGCTGTCAATGAAGGTCATTCCATGTTAGTTTATCGAGGGGTAGTGGGTGGTAGACGGACGAGTCTTTTGGGTCAAGTTTGTGGAGGGAGGGGGGAATGGGTGGGAAGGAAGCAGATGCGTCGTTTCGCTAGCTTTCATGCTAGTATGCTCGCTCGTGTTTTCGAAGCTTTTCGGGGTAAAAAACTTCGATAAGAGGCAGCAGGGATAGAACGACATTGTGTTGGGACATTCTGGCAAGGTATGTAATTCATTCTGTGCATTTGTAGTTTGAGAGTTGTTAAAAAAAATACAGCAATAGGGTATCGGTATGAATGAAGGTCATTCCATTTTAGTTTCTGGAGGGAGGAGAGAGAAGTTGCACGGAGTGAATGAGCTTAGCTGTGGGCCAGATATGAGAGGGTTAGCATGAATAGAATTTCATTCGGGGCATTCCGGCAAGTTAAGTAATTCCTTTTGTACGTTTTTATTGTGTTACTTCTTTGCGCGTTGTATTTGGTTGTTGGTGTGTGCGTTCCCGGTCGTGTGATCTGAAAGTGTCAAAAGTGTGGGCTATCGGCAAAAGAGTTGGGTAACTTGATAACCTACATTTTTTGCGATGGCATACACTTTCGGTCACAGTCAATGGGATTTAACCTACGGAAATTTAGCATGGCGATGAGTTAGCGTGATTTGTTATTGTCCTGAAATCACAGGCAATAGGAGTTAGATGGGTACGCGATGTTTGGCTGGCGCCCATAGAAAATCTTCGAATTGGTACGTTCTGTGCCTGAGTTTTTACTCCTATGAATTTTAGTAGGTTCTGTTCGTACCTCTCGACGTTCCAGTCTTTGTTGAAATTGTGGCGTCACTATCGCCAGAATAGAAGGTAGCCAACACACCACTTTGGCAGTCTGCCATTATAAGACAAAAGTAGGTATAGCTTTTAACAATTTTACTAAGTTGATCCCCTTGTAAAACAGCTGAAGTATGTTGTTGCTTTTCTTTTAAATCTTGAAAACGACCAATACTTCTTATGTGAACGAAAACTTGTAATAAGCAATAGTTATGGCCCTATTTTCGCAACAATGGACCACTGATAAGTGGTTTTCGTGCGACTTTTTCTCCGAAATCTTCCACGGACTGAAAGCTGCATACGAGGCGAAGCCAAGAATGTGCTTTCAGTCTGCGGAACCAGTTGTAGAGAAACGTTGCATGAAGGTCACTCATCAGCTTACCAGTGTTGCAAAAGTAGGGCTGTAAGTTTTCCTGTGAACACACTTTCAATAGCCAATACCGTAGACTCTACACGAAATTTGTAACGTTTTGCGTGCACAGTTGCCAGCTGGGCTCCATCGAAGTTTCGTTCATGAAAAGACACTGGAAATTCTAGGAAAATCTTTTTAAGAATCATGTGGATTTGATCCTGTACTTGAAACAACGTCGAAATTTAAATTAATGCTTACTGCAGGATTCAGACGAATTGCATTCTTACTAATATGAGTAAATACGTGAGACACGTTGTTCGTGCTTTTGTGTGTTCGAAAAGTTTTCAGCTTGCTCTCATACATTGGTGGAGCAAAACTGACCACCGGCATGGGTGTTTCAAAACTATTTGATGGTGAGGATTCATGGTTTAACCGCACGGTTTAAAAGTAGCACGACTTACACTTATCAGAAATGCCATTGTTTGAAAGTAGCAAGATACGTAGTTATCGTGTGGCATTTAAACAATGATTTTGGTGATAAGTTGATTTCGTACAACTTTTAAACTATGGTTTTGGTGAGAAATGGGAATCAAGCTAGTTTTGAATCTAGCTAGTCAGATCCCCGAAGTTAAGCAGCATTGGGCTGGATTGATACTTGGGTGGGTGACCTCCTGGGAATCTGGCTGTTGCAGACATAGGGCCTTAGGGCTTCGGGCAGATGACCAGGAGTGGTTAACGCTCGTTAAACCCTTTTTTTTAGCTAGTTTTGAATAAAACGCATTGTTACAACCGGCCTGATACAGGATTTATGATGCGCCTTTTAAACATGAAACATGAATGTATACATCAACTGCAAGGTATGTACGAAGGGGGAATTGAGGTTTAATGGCGCAGCAACAGCTAGGTCATTAGCGCTAACCTCAGTTACAGTGCCGTGGACTGTGGACTGAGCCACATATTACAGAGATGTTAACGAAACCCCAAATCTAGATCTACTCGTATATTTGTACCACCTGCGAAATTTAAAAAAATCCAGACAGGAGGACAGAATCATCGCCCAACTGGCACTCGTATGTCTCGTAAATGGCTACAAATCCATTAAAATATTGGGAATACACAAGAACGTAATTACCGTGAGTGGCCGGCAACACCAATGTTCGCTGTTGGCTTAATTTCCAATTTTCCTTAGTATTATTTCCAGCGATTTTTTTTTTTTTTTTTTTTCTCCTTTATTGAGCCTTGTGAGTGTATGATTTGTCTTCCCTATCCATTTCTCTGGCCGAGTGAATTTCGGTCGAATGGAGCCCTGGTCACGGTTGTGACCTTAATAACGGGTTCAGTGAGTTATCTTTATGCCAGTTGAGGATGTGGCCATAGCGACTAAGGCGCTATGCAAGTGATCTGGGGGCGAACTGGGTAGCTGGTTCAAATCCGGGTCATGCCACTCCGACGAAACATAAGTGCATAAAGGTGGCTTACTGAACTACGTTATTTCTTGTGTATGTTTTTCGCTGTTGGCTTAATTTCCAATTTTCCTTAGAATTAAGGAGGGATAACCCCGCCCTCCCCCCTCAAAAAAGAATCAAAGGGTCAGGTTGGTGTGACCAATACGCAAGCGGGCTAGTACTACCTCTTCCCACTGACTGCGGTGACAAGCTGAGTTTTATTCCTGGACAGTGTATGAAGGTATGAGGATTGTGGGCTTTTGGATAAAATAATTAAAAACATTACCAAAAAGACAATCACAAACACTCAATAACATGATCAACCCGCCCAGTTACATAACGGGCAAAACAGAAAGCAACCACCCAACCTTAATGAACACTTATCTCTTTCTGAGGTGTTGGGAATGCCTGAGTTACACAGGACGGAAAAGCCAATGGCTCAAGATGGGTGAAATAAATACGGATGCAAACCTATTTTCGTTGCCTTTTGGACTTATATGTCAGACTGCCTGAGCGAGGAATCGAACCCACGACCTTTGAAATCAAAGACCGAGGTCCTACCGCTGAGCCGCACTGACACGGCCAAAAGGAAACGTCCATAAGTCCAAAAGGCATGAACCCAATTATTTCATGCGTTCTTGGGTGTTCCTTTCGATTTCACTGGTGTGTGACGCGCAGTCAAGCGTCCCTCCAGTGGCGATTGGAAAAGTGTATGTTTACATGTACATGTGTGCGCGCTAAATGCTGCCTATGGACGTTTCCTTTTGGCCATGTCAGTGTGGCTTAGCGGTAGGACCTCGGCCTTTGATTTCAAAGGTCGTGGGCTCGATTCCCCCCCGCTCAGGCAATCTGACATGTAAATCCAAAAGGCAACGTAAATAGGTTTGCATCCGTATTTATTTAATGCCTTAGTGTTGGGATATAGTGTGAAATGGTAGTTTCAAGTAATGTGCCAATGTGTCATCTAGTTGCCGTATGTACGCCTGCTTATTATAAAGACGGCACATTTTTATTCCTAATTATCGTGTTGACTTTAGAATTTACGTTTGCATAAGTGTATACAAGGAGGAATCCTATACAAACGTATGTTTACTGCAGCTCGCACATAGCTTTTAGTCTGCGAATGTGTTACTGGCTGACTCCAACTTGAAACAGTTTGGGATTCAGGATGCATCTTACACGAAACATAAAGCTTTAAAAAAAAATTTTAGGGAAATATTTTACGATTTTTACCCAGCAATTTTGTACCCCTGAGGTACGACGCCTTAAGGCCGATTTCAACTTAAGTTTTTTAATAATTCCTAGCAAAGTTAAGTTTGGCTTATTCTTCTTCATGCTTTGTCATCTATAACAAGAGACCACAATTAAAAGTTGTTAGTTGTTGGAGCGAGATTAAATTACCGGCATTTTTTTATGCAAGTCGTGTGATGGTAGCTTGGTTGTGTGAAGCTAAACCGAGCAGTGCTACATAAAAATACAAACAACGTTTCGAAAATTTTCAATTTTCGTCATCAGGTTAGCAATAAAATTAAAGCATGGCAAAAGCAACTAAGCCATCCTACGTTAAAAGCATAAAACAGTAATATAAAACGGATAAAACCACCAATTTCTCCCCTCAAAAGAGGCAGAAATGGCAGCCGAAAAGCAACGACCCACCTACTCTGTTAGGATGCCACGTCGCAAGGCAAGGTGTATTCAAATAGGGGTCACGTGTTTCAAAGGTGTGATGCATTCGTTTTGTGGGTTTTACAATATGCCTGGCAAAAGAGTCGAGTTTAAGTGTTTTAATTACAGGAAAATATTCTTTTAGAATTTATTGTCTGGCACTAAGTGGTTATGTTCAGGTGGTGTATGTTTATGGGTGACAAGCATTTCAAGATTAATTCGTGCTCTAGTGTGTTTTTCTCGAAACAAGATTTGGACCTTGTCCAAGTCGGGGGTGTGGCCTGTTGCGTATTTGTTAGGAGACTTGCCTGTTGAAAGGCAGTGTTGCACTAAAGAGTTGGATTCGACTTTTCATTTGGAGTTTGATTTATGGGATGCTATACGTTCCTTAAGTTTTTGAAGGGATTGTCCTACATATGCAGCAGTACAGGATGGCTCCGTACAGGGAATTCGATAAACAGTATTGCGTGTGGAAAACATGTCGTCTGATTTGTTATTGTTTTTATTTTCATGTTGCATGGTCAGCTGCTTAATATTTTGGTGGCTGTTTGAAACAAGTCGGATGTTATTGATGTTAAGTTTTTTCTTAAGGACTTCAGAGATGCCTTTGAAATAAGGCAGAGTAATGAAACTCGTAGGAGGGGAGGGGGCCGTTTTGGGGGTGAAAGCTTTTGAAATTAATTTGTTAACGTACCTGAGTGGGAACCCATTCTCAGCATACTTTTGCAAGATATGTTGAAATTCATGCTGCAATAAGTCAGCATTTCTGGTGTGTGAGACAACACGTTTGACTTCATTTATTACTACATTACTTTTGTAGTGGGCATCAACATAGGAGTTGTAATGCAGGGTGAGAGTCGACTGCATACTTTTTCTGAAATGTGTGAATTCTATTAGGCTATTATGGTTAATAATGACGTTTATGTCTAAAAATGGGATGGCATTGTTTTTAGAGGACTCTATAGTGTAAGTGAGTGATTTAGTGATGCTGTTGAGAAAATCGAGGATTAATAACTTAAGTTGTGTTGGTAGAAGTGCTAAACTATCGTCGATGTAACGCTTGTAATACTTAATTTGTGGACATTTTTCAACAAATTTATTGTCGACTGCATTCAGGACTATGTCACAGAAGGAAGTTGAAAGTGGCCTTCCCACGGGGGGGGGGAGATGAGGCTTAATGGCGCGTCGACAGCTTTCCATCGGTACGCCATTGATTTGTTGGTAATATTTGCCTCCATACTCAAAGAAGATGGTTTCAAAAATGACTTTTACTGCACTGAAAGTGTCATTATCCCACCCAAGCTTGAGGAGCGAGGGGGGAGGGGGTTCGTTTGTTAATTTTCGTGAGATTTCCGTAATGATAAGCTCTTGGTCCAATGATGGAAACATTTTTTCGATATCAAAGGAAACAAATTCAAACCCTGGAGGCACTTGATATCCTTCCAGGTCGTGAACAATTTTGAGTGCATTGGTGGTAGTATGGTGCCCCTCAGCGAGTTCTTTTAGAATGGGTTTAAGGGTGCACGCAAGCTCAATGTTGGGGGTAGTCTTCCCACTCGTGATTATCCTGAGAGGAAAACATGGCTTGTGGGTCTTTATCTGGGGAAAATACAAGGGGGGGAGGGGCGGGCTGGTGGTCGACTTTCAAATAATTTTCGAAAAATTCCGGTGTAATTTTTAACAAGCGCTTTAAGGAATTTTTTAACACGAGCATTGTATTTGCTCAGTGGGTTTAAAGGGAGCTTTTTGTAAATAGGGTCATTGTTGAGTTCATTAAGTATGTTAGATTTGTGTTTCGATGTGTCTAGTATGACAGTAGCATTGCATTTGTCAGCTTTGCAGATGGTGATGGATGGATATGATTTGAGGGCCCGGATGGCAGTAATTTCTTTGAGAGAGAGGTTTGGGATTAAATGCTGCTTGGAATTTCACAGTGCAGAGAATGCTGCACCACGGACTTCGGAACGATTCGGGACAAATGAAAGCCCTGCTTCGAGCTTGGCGCAAAAGACTGCGACAAGTTCCCCAAATTTTTGGTGTGGGTACAAATTTAAGGTCCTTCTTGAGCAAATTAAGTGTTGGTGGGTCGAATTCTTTATGAGAAAGGTGGTGCAGCCACGCATTTGTGGGGAACGACTGATGTATGGATTTAGACGGAGGAGCGGACATTTTAACAGGGATGGATGGGGGAGGAGGGGTGACCAGAAATGTGAACTAATGTGTGCTGTTGCGAAAGTGATGCTGCAAATTTCGATAAATTAGAGGCTAACAACGTATGCAGTTTAATGTTAAGTGCATTTTGAAAATGGCAGGAGACCATAGCAGAAAAATCCCGTAAGGCAGCTATGAGCGTGGGTGGTTGTGAAAGAATGAAACGTTTTAACTTGTTATGGTGAGCATTTTTTAACAAATGTAGGTCAGCATAGTGTTGTGTAAGAATATCACGCACGGAGAGTTCCTGTGCCTGAAGTGAAATGCGTTTAGCACGAGAATTCGTGAAAGCTTTCTTTTTAAACAGTGCAGCTTGGAGCAGTAAGCCTAAATATGTTAATGCTGCCTCTTTGATTTGGTTCGACAAATATTAAACCTTTCTAAAGTTTTACATCACTAACTTTTAACAGTTGTCTTTTTATCAAGATAAATCAGTGGCAGGCAGCCCTTTCTTGCACTGGAATTCACTTCTCGTCAATTCACATTATTCAAATATATATTATATATTTTTGAGCTGCATGCATAATTTTCCCTTGATTTTGATGAAAATTTAATGAAAGGTGTTTTTAATAATATAATAATATATAAGTTTGTTGCAAACGCAACCGGAATGGCAAGAACCTGGTGATCACTAACTGCCATCCGAAGTTAAAACAAAAATAAAAAATTGTAAAGTTTAAAAGTTTAAAACGAAGACGGTTGACCGGCTGTAAAGGAAAAGTTGATGGCATAGGGCTGGGGTCACTAATGCCTTACCACCAAGGTTAGACCTACCAGGGACACAGTGGTCTCCGATGGCATCGCCAAACGTGAGGGATGAGTGAGGGGAAAAGCCGTACCATTGTCAATGTTAAAAAATAATAATTTAAAAAATAAATAAAATTAAATAAATGCATTGCAGTTTAAAGCCTGGCCTAAACCAATTGTCAATCATAATTAAGGTAAAATAAAAATAAAAAAGTTCATCATAATAAAAAAGCCATGTTCACTAGGAGAGACATGATCATGAACAAGCGGGCATTATTGGGCATACACCAGTCCAACAATCACCACCCAACTAGCAGGCAACAAGATAATTGGGTCTTTTCAACATTTTTTTTTTGTTGTTGTTGCTTTTTTGCTTTGTGAAATGTGCCTTAATATTATGAAGAACTAAGAAAAACGTTCCTGTAATTCTTAGTTCTTTAGCTTTCTTTTCCTATTTTGCAAATGTCAGAAGGACTGAAAAATAACATGACAGTATGTCGTATCGGGAATATATAATGTTGTACGTTTCCATTGGGTGGGGGGGGGACTGGGCTGGTGACTTTGTGACGTATTTTTTGGGTGTATAGTTACCTGCAGTCAACGTTTTAAAAAGCCAGCAAGTGTTTTACTAAATGCGACGTTTCGGGATTATTCATCTCGTTGTCAAGCAAAAAAATTTTTATAGCACGGGCTGGATTTTTTTTTTACTACTTTTGGCGCTCTTATTCTCCCGTGACAGACTGAGTCAGTGGAGGGTAGTAAGAAAAGGTGTTAATCCTAAGTAAGAACCACATAGTTGTAAAGTGGGGATGTAGATTTAAAATAAAATTACAAACAAAAACGACAAGTGTGCCATAAAAAAAGGGGTTATATGATTGAAGTTTCATTTTACTTGTTAAAATGTACACGGATAAAAATTGGTGATTTCTAATTGAAATAATCAAGTGTACAATTCAGAAAATTGCATCTGTTTAAGTGCTGTTGTGCTTTATGTAACGTATATGATTGGTAAAGCTCAACAGCAATTAAACAGATGCAATTTTCTGAATTGTAGATTTGGTTATTTCAATTAGAAATCACCAATTTTTATCTGTGTACATTTTAACAAGTAAAATAAAACTTCAATCATATAACCCCTTTTTTTACAGCATACGTGACGTTTTTGTTTGTAATCCGTGTACCTTTTTTACGGCTATGGTGTAGTGCTATAAAGGTTTATGGATGCAGTCGATTGTTGCATGCACGAAGAAGGATCTGGAGTTTGCTGAGTGGCATTGTTCCCTAAATACAATGGTTAAAACAATTTAAAACAATCAAAATGATCGCTTTGGGTGTGCAAAAGGAAACATCTTTTTTCGGGATTCACTCCTCGACCTTCTACTGACCCAAACAGTAGGTGGAATAAATCGTGGAGCATGGTGATCAACTCGGTTTAGCTATTTCAACATTGAGTTCGACTAGCTATATGTGTGTTTGGAACTTTCTACAAATCCAAACTCCATAATGTTATGACGTTATTTCAAGAGCAACAAAATTTAAAAACTATGCATTGATTGGTTTTACATTAAGATTATTTGTTGTCATTCCACAGTAGCTTCATGATTAAGACTTATGGAGTTCTTATAAACTTATTTTAACCTCGTTGTTTTTATTATATTCTTCAACCATAATGCACATACAATGTATTATTCTTTTTAATTTCAGATTTTTGGAACTCTAATGACCTACGCCATAGTTTTATATCAAACCAAATGAAACTTCTAACAATACTGCAGCAGCAAAGACTTCAGATTATGGGAAACATGAAGTTCTTTTCAGTAGTTCTTTCAGTAATTCTTTCAGTAGTTCTTTCAGTAGTTCTTTAAGTAGTATTTTAAGTAGTTCTTTAAGTTATTAAATGATTACCGTCAGTTACCGTTTCGTTCATTTCAGTTGTGTATTTTGTTACTGTCGTCAATTTTATGTAATTCTCTTGCTTTCTGTTAGTTCACTCGTTTACTCATTGTCTCGTTTTTGTAATTTATAGAAATTGCGTTGCATGCAATATGCAATTTCGTTACATTACATTTTCTTAAAGGGACGGGTAGCGCTTCTTCACACACGCGAAATCGCGTAACAATATAGGACCACGAGCCGAACGTGAAATCCCCCACATTACAAATCCTTTCTGCGAATGTTGCAACGCTAATAATATTGCAAAAAAACTATTCCAGTTTCTATGGTGTTTTTCTCGCGTGTTTCTGTTGTGATACCTCGAGTATATTTTTGTGCAAACATGCTAGGTAGGTTGGTCGAACATTTTTTTGAGGAGCTGCACCAAACTCGTTTGAGTAAAAAAAATTACTGTCACTGTCATCATGAAATCCCTGTTGTGTAATTACCTCATTTTATCCGTTCCTGCTCCCTTCCCCCTCTCGGCGGTTTTCAGCAATGCCTGGTTGATGCGGCGCGTTTCACAGGTAAAAGTCGTTGACAGCAGCATTGCCTATAACCTCTCGTTGGACACAAATAATTTTATGAACTGATAGATTGGTACGCTAATAAAACGTAGCATTACGTTATAAATATGAATAAACACAAATAATGCGTTTAATCCTTATGTTATTATTTATTTTGAATTGGGATATACTCCAGTAAAACAGTCCTCTAGCTTTGTGGATAATACGGCTAAAAATGTTTTCGCACTCAGCCAGTAACCAGACTAAAACTAACTCATGCTAATTAATTTGATATTATACCCCTCGCACTACGCGCTCGGGATATAATTGAAAAAAATTAATATTCGTTAGTTTTAATTAATGTCAGGTTGCAGGCTTCGTGTGAAAACAGTAGCCGTATTATCCACAAGAGCTCTAGGGCTATTGCTACTGAGTATATCCCGCTTACTACCGTGGTGGAAGGTAAAGGAAAAGATGGTGTTATTGAGGAAGAGGGGTATTACAGGTGTTAGCGCAACTTGCCAAACTATGCTTAAAACGGATGCAAACTAATAGTTAATAGCCGCGGCTTTTGAATCGTATATATA
>JAHWFP010202269.1:29420-52466 GCA_023313725.1 Lithobius niger | reverse complement strand
TCCGAAATGGAAATGAAAATGGAGGTTTTCGTAGGCTAATCCTAGGCAAATTTGTAAGAATACCCACAAATACTTCACATTCAATACAGTCAGTAATTTTTGGGCATGAGGTCTTTGTCAATATTAAAAGGAGCAAGCCAGCAAAGCGAGGAACATAAAACACCCTATTTCCAACGTTTTAAATTTATTCAAATCTCAAGGGTTTAAAATACTTTTACAAATTACCAATGAAATCTTCATGAAATAAAAAGACCTATGTGATTTCCGTGTTAACGAGTTTGGAAACTGGCTGTAGGAATGAACAAAAACTGGCAGAACCATTAACAACAGCTGAGAGGGGTGTAGTCAGTCGCAGGAGCGCTATAGAAACTAAAGGCAGTGGGTGAGGGTGTGGTCAGCTTGTATAATGATAGGGAGACGACCCTGTTGGTAGAATTTTGAACCTGAAAGTTTTTTTTTTTACTTAACTAGTTGCAATCTTGGAATTTGTGATTGTTGGAGACAATATGATTATGGAAAGAAGAATGCACAGAAATGTACAATTTTTATATGAGAATGGGTAGGGTGCGGTAATTTCATGTGTGGTATAACATTTGGTACAAATTTGGTATAAAATTTCGGATTTGAAAGAAAATCCTCTTTGACGAATATGATAACGATCTCAACAGCTTTCTAGCTTAAATAACTGCTATTGATAGGCCACTTCTTAGTTCCTATCCTGAGGTATCCTTTAATGTCTCTGTCATAGAATTCTCCTTCTTGGCACTTAAAGTGGATTCATCATCTGGATGCTCCCTCTGGCACTTAAAGCGGATTCATCATCTGGGCCTTATGGTATCACTCCTTTATTCCGTAAAGGGAGTGCTTCTTCTCTTGCAGTTCCTTTTTTCATGCTTTTCAAGAAATCTGTTTTCTTCCTGTTCTTTTACAACCCTCTGGAGGGACACCAGCATTATCTTTGCTCATAGGAGGAAACTACTAATGACGTGAACAACTACTGCCCTGTTAACTTACTTTGTGTTATCTCTAAAAGCCTTGAACGTTTTCAGCATGACTATCTTTTGGAAGAGTGAACCAAACTAAATATTCCCTTTGAGTTCCAACACGGTTTCATTGCTGGCTGCCCGTATCAAAGCAATCTTCTTGAAACCTACAACTACCTCTCGTCTCTTATAATTGATGTCGGTGTTTCTTGTGACATGATTTTCTTTGTCTTCCATATGGTGTTCGACATTTCACAATAATCTAATCAATAAACTTCTAAAAGTTCAATGCGGTTCTACATTTTTCTGACCACTATTGCATGGATTAGTTCTTACCTTTATAACCGTCTCCAGCGGGTTTGTCCTAGAAGTACCACCAACGAATGGGTTCCTGTTATGTTCCACAGGGTTCTGTGCTAGGCCCTCCTGTTTTCAACATATAGCCTTCTGACCTTCCAACAACTTTACACTCCTTTAACAGCAGTTATGCTGATGACCTTAACCTCCTTTCCTCTTTTTCCTTATTAGCGTTTTGAAAATGACATTAACACTTTCTCCGTGTGGGTACCTGCTAACTCCCTTGACCTCAAGCATAACAAGTGTGTGATCCTGTACTATAGATATTGAAACACACATCACTGCTATATGATTAACAACAATATAATCATTTGTAAACCCTCTCACTTAGATTTTGGTTGACTCTACTATCAATTTTCATGCCAATGTTTACCACACTTTCAGCATGATCTTTAATAAACACGTTACATCTTGAAATGCTTCTCATGGATTAATCCATGTTATTTTCTCTCCTTTTTAAGATTTTCCTCAGACCTGTTTTCGAGTTCTGGTCACAGGTTGCCCGCCTGTCTGACCATTCTTTCAGTAACAGGTTTGATTGTTGCCAGAATCACCCAACAAAATGATGTGGACCTATCAAGCATCTTCCCCACAAGGAACTGCTTAAGCGACTAAACCTTCGAACTGTCGAAGAGCGAATCCTCCGTGGTGACATGAGTCAACCTTCGAACTGTCGAAGAGCGAATCTTCCGTGGTGACATGAGTATTACCAACCAAATTCTTAGAACCAGCAACCAGCTTGACGTCAATGTCTGATTTTATCTGTAATGCTTCTTCCAATACTAGGGGACATGCCTACTGCCTCCAAGGTAATACTTCAAATGGTAACATCCGACATCGTTTCTTCACGGATTCTGCCGTCCAACCAGGGAACTCTCTGTCGCCTCTGGTTATGTCAGCCACCACACTTAATTCCTTTAAGTTCTGATTCGACAATCACTTGTATGGTTCATCTTTTTTTTTTATTTTTGGGCGGTGGGGGAAAGTGTTTATGAGCAAGGTCTCACGCCGGATGCTTTCTGTTCTAGTCTATTCTATTCGATTCTACAAAATTTTGATTCCTAAAATGTTGGGTTTCTGCCCTGTTTTTCTGTAGTGCTAGACCGGAAAATTGGTGCTGTCGCCCAGCTTAAAGTTTCATTCGTGAGATCGAGGTCGTTCGATCAACTTTTGAACACTCAGTCCGATGTGGGTGGTGCTGCATATTGGATGATCACAACTGTTTTTTTGTTTCAGGTGATTGGTTATATTAAAAAATATATATTCCTGGGTTGGCTTCTGCATATTTTGCGATTCTGTGTTTTGTACTGACAAGTCCAATTTTCTGGGTGTGCCGGAAGGTTCTCAAATATAGCACCGAGAAGCCAACCCAGGATTGTTTTAAACTACCAACCTTTTGAAAAAAAAAACATTTACTATATTCTTTACAACCGTCCAACATGTTTTGCTACTTACATAGAACACAGTGCATAGAAGTAAACAGAGGGTGAACGAAGCAAGCAAGCAGCCTAGATTAAAGATTGGCAAACTGTAAGTCTTTAGGTTACTAACTGAGAAGAATGAACTGCTACTAAGTTCGGCTGAATCCTGCAGCCAGGATCTGCTCTGGTAGCACAGTGGTCTGCTCTGGCTTATTTGCAGGAAGTCCTGGTTTCGAGTGCCAGTCGTAACAGTTGATTTTTTTCTTTTTCAGATCTAGTATTGTCACTAGGCCAGTCTTTAATGCAGACCGTTTGCTAGTGTAGAGGCCAAGAAGTAAAGTAGCTTTACATCCTTGTATACGTTTGTGACTTTTAGGTCAACACTGAGAGAGACGGGACAGCTACTAAGCTCGGCTGGGCCTGCAGTTAGTATCCGCCCCAGTGACGCAGTTGTTAGAGGGTCCGGTCTAGTTTGTGGGAAGTCCTGTGTTCGAGTTTCAGTTGGGGCAACTGTATTTCTTTCTTTCTCATATAAGCGTACCTTATATCTTCACTAGGCACATATTTAATGCAAACTGTTTGCTTCGTTCACTCTGTAAATTGTGATTTATTCTTTACTTATAAGATAATCTCAAATGTTCATAAAATTCGCTAAAAATTTAAATATTCTTACAAGAAATCTGGCAATACTACATGATGGCCAAATCTACCTTGCCCGTTTACACATAATTTTACGGTCCTACCCTCTTCAAATTTTCAAAATTAAAAAAATTGAAATTTATGTTAACAATAAAACGTAACAGTTTGAAATAATTTATTCATTCATGTAAGAAATTGTTTCAGGTCAGCACAGATTTAAAGAAACGAAATTAGCTGTTCACAATGTTAGCTTCATTGTGTTTTCATTGTTTGTTCTCTTCATAGAGATTAGAATGGCGCATAAAACCCTAAACTATTATTATGCCACACTGTTGAATGCATACTGCTAAGCAAACTACCTATGTCGGAAAGACAAGGAGTACTCCCAATTTTTCACCTGTACGCTCTCCGCTGACCTGATACAATATGCACCTTTCGCAATGTGTAGGCCCCTAAAATGCATAGGATCCAAAATCTTTAGAGACATATTGCTGGCCAAACTTTACACTATTAGACCCTAGTCCATCTTAGATGAGACAATACGGATTTGTGCAAACACAGCAACATGGTCCTACCAGAACCCTAATTGGCTCCAGGTAGACATCAAGACATTAATAGGTGCTTTCATTTGTTGTGCAGCTGTTTTCAATGTGGAAACCAAGTTAGGCTGTTACTGAGAAGTAAGCAGAGAAAGGGCATCTACGACAACTGAGTTTGGAGTCCTTGCTACTGCAGTTCAAGGACGGAATGCTGTCCACAAAAGTGACAAAAATAGATGTAGGCCGTCTTACTTGATAAGAATCGAAAGCCATGTGCTAGGGCCCAAGCATGAACCATGTTGCTGGGTTTGTAAAGTCCGAAGTCATCTACAAACATTGATTGAGATATGGATTTGTTCTGAATGACACTGTAATTTATTACAGCAAAGGGAATCACGACCAAACTATGATCTTAGTGTACACCAATCTCGTGTGGGAGAACGTAGTGCATACTTGCACACAGAAAAAACTGTTCAAACAAGAAGATCAATGTGAAATGAGGCATGCTACCTCACATGCCGTAGCAGTGGAGGTTCGTCAACATGAAATAGAGCCAGGTATGCTTTCTCTAGGTCAAAAATGGCAGCAACCAAATGTTGCTCACACCAACCTAACACACCAACCTACACACCAACCTAACCTACTGTTTCTTTTTGAGGGGGAATTTCCTCCATAATGTCAGTATTGTCACTGGCCGCTCTCCCTCCATCTTGTGCTTGAGAATGTCATCGTCTTGATGATATTCATCATTGTTTCCATCTTCCACCATACGTAGCGTGTCAATTGGGCGTTGACTCTGACCTCCTGTCCGGTGTTTTTTTTATTCTTGCAGTTGTTTGATAAGATCTAGCTGAGGTTTGTTGAACACCTCTATAATGTGTGGTGAGTAGCAACTCGGAACAAATGCACTGTGACTGACGTTGGCGCTAATGGTCTAGCTGTCAACGTGCCATAAACCATAATCTTCCCCCAAATGTTGGAACCAAGAAAAAACATCGCATATCTCTGATTCAAATGGCAGTACACCCTGCAGAACAAAATGGTTACATCCTTGAATTAGGAAACCTTACCCACGAGTCATATATTTGGGGAAAAAGTCACCTTTCAAACTATGACATAATGTGAATATCAGTGATTCAAAAATAAAATTACTAATCTTCGTCTACAATCTAAACCATTTTCGTTTACTGTGCATTCGAAAATTAAGTTGTTTAATAATCACGATCTAATAGGGGAAGAACTGGTTTATTTCTATTAAGTAATATTTGACTTGGCCCAACATAACATCATCATTCCAGGTGTGCCCAGCGTGCAATGGCAAAAGGATCTTATCGTGTTTACATATAAGGTACCCATGAGGACCGGGCGTGAGTGCATCGAGTAAAATTGACTGTCCTGGAGGTTTGGGTCGTTTTTTGATAATGATTGACTACGAAAGGGACAGCACTTTCTTTACTGATGTGAACATCAAGGAAGGGAAGAAAATTAATTTGAGGATGAATGCTGCCTTGACAGGATTCTCAACACTTATTTTGAAAGAGGACATCAAACCGACCCACACCATAAAAAATGTTCTTGAACTTCAACAACTTCTTGTTGATCATTAATGTATCTTTGTGAAACAAGTAGACTGGTATCATTTGATTTTTAGACCCTTTTCCCAGTATCTCGCAGCAGCTTATCCTGGATACCCTTGAAGCGCATCTACATAAACTTAGTAATTCGGCCAACTTGAAAGGAGTCACCAGTGCAAGTAATGGAAACCATCACTGCACTTTAAAAAAAAAACTACCTGTTTGGTCTACGACAGAGAATTCTACCTTCAAATCTTCAGGTAGTTCTGTGTCCACGTTCTATCGTATCTTGTCGTTAATGATTTCCATCTCCCTGAGAATGCCGGGTTCCCTTCTTCAATTAACATATGGAAATGTTACTTGGATAACATTTTCACCTATCTCCTGGAATTCAATACAGTTGCCTCCAAGATGCTACATTTCCCTGATGTAATAGTTTTCACCCATCCTTTGAATTCAGGCACAATCATTCTGTTCCTTTCCTTGATGTTTACCTCAGTAAAGAAAGTGTTGTCCTCTTCGTGTACATTTTTGTTGAACTATTATCAAAAACAAATCCAAACAACACCAGGCCAGTCCAGTTTAACTTGATGCAACCATGCCCGGTTCTCGTGCGTACCTTATATGGAGAAATTACAAGATCCTTGGGCCTTTGCTTGCTGAAAGAGGACATCCATCTGGAAAAACACCAAATTATGGACAAGTACCTCGCCAACGGCTATCGGCCTGAGGTTATGTACCGAATTAAAAAGTTGGACTCATGAAATGCTCCAGCACTCAGAAAATGCAGGAGGATAAAAATTGAAAGCCGAAAAAAATTCAGTAGGATATTGTATTAAAAACTCACTACACTTCTTAAAAGGAAGATATTCAGGTGGTAACAAGCCACCTGCCAAACATCGGTTCCCTAGCTGTCTCCTATACAGGTATGAGCATCACGAATCTGTCACCTTTTGTGCGTATCGTCCGTAACGTGTCATGCCGTGTGGTGGCAAAGTTGAATTTGTATGCTGTGATGTTGGGGAGGAGGGAGCAAGATACTGCTAGTGTCCTATGCCGGTGTATTTATTTCACAGAAACATCCAAAGCAACAGTGGTCAGTTGGGACCAGCATAAAGGTGATACAACGGTCAAAAAATGTCTAATGGAATTGTAGCCCATTCCTTTTATATAGGACACGCCCCAAATTGGGAGAAGGCAGCAGTAGTTCAGTTCGAAAAGTGTACTCAATAACTTCAAAAAGAAACTACAAATCTTCCATATTGTGCCGGAACCAGTCGAGAGTGATGAAGCTCACTAAGTCATACATGGCGATGCAGAGCTACAGACAGCTCTATCTGAACCTACCTCCTAATAACATAACATGTTGGGATAGCTCGGAATGACCACAGAAATTCTGCAGTGAAATGGGCCCTTTCTGGTCCTCTCGAAGGGGTTCTCAACCTTGTTCCCTCGAACGCCTTTCCAACTCTATGTCTGAGATTGCATGCTTTTTGGGAAGCCTTGTGGGATGAACAAGACGGCTATAAGTGACGGGCTATTAAAGGCACTGCCCAGGAATGACGACTGCCCAGGTATCTCAGTCGCCAAGAAATGGTGGTGTTGGCTGTTTACACATTGGTCACACCCAACTCACTCATTGTTTCCTTTTAAGGAGGGTCATCCCTCCTGAATGTCATTGGTGTCGACGGCTACTTACGGTCCGTTACTTGCTTATTGATTGTCACCATCTTAATGGTGTTCGTTACCATTTCCATCTTCTGCAAGACATAGCACGTCAATTGAGCGATAAGTCTATCCTCCTGTCCGGGATCTTTACATTTTTTTCAAAAGGTACAGATGTCTGACAAGATCTAGATTTGGAGTTTGTTTTTCGTCTCTGTAATGTATGGCGTTTTGGCAAGCCGGACCCTGCACTGTGACTGAGGTTGTTGCTATAATGACGTAGCTGTTGATGCACCATTAAACCTCAATTCCCCCTCCTAATAACATTTAGATCAGTTGTTGATACTTCTGCCAAAATGGCTTCAGCTGAATAATGCGAATGCGTCGCTCTGCAACAAGGTGGGTCTAGATCTTCTTGATTGGGTATACTGTTTTAATTTGTTAGTCATGGTTGTTTTATTAACTATTTTAGTGTTACGTTGAAGACCACCAATTTTCAATATTTCTGTTATTTTATCAGTGTTTTGATGGGACCAAGCCGTCAGGCTTGTTTTGTTGTCAAGTCAGAACTCAAGATAACATGAATAATGATAGTTATTTTTCTTTTTTTTTTCAGTATGCTTGATATTATGAAGGGTTGACATCAGAAATGGTTGCAATTTAATTTTTGGTGGTAATATTTTATATTCCCGGATCGTAAATTGTTTATGAATTCGTCCAGGAAACACTTCTCTTTAAAAATTGAGGCTAAGCGGCACCTTTGCATGATATTGACAGTGTGAAGGCATTAGGTACCGTCAGTTTGACATAAATTATTAACGTTAAGTACATTGTCGTATAATAATAGGCTGCTAACCTTAGGTTGTCATTCACTGTAGTGGAGCGCACCAAGAGCTGTATTGATTATTGTATTCCCATTAATCATAAAATTGATCTTTGCTCGTAGCAAGACTGGACCACATACACTTACTGCAATGCCATATTAAACTAGAAAAATTCAGCAAATTGTAAACTTGTATTATTTTATGGGAAAGGACACCACAATGAAGGATGCGGTACAGCATGGAAGTCAGTGTAAGTTTACGTAATAATAGTGCAGTATGGAATTTTGAGACTGTGAGATTGTAGGTCAATTACGAGTGAAATACATTTGGCTGAGAATTTCCCTGGCAGAAATATGTTCTCTTGATCGTGTACTAAATTCGTCAAATCACAACCAACTGATGGTGATAACATTTCAGGAATCTTTTGAAAGCTACTGTGGTGTTATCACGCTAAGTCGATGTTGATTGGTTAAATTTAAAACTAAAACAGCAAGGGAGATTCCTGTAACTTTCATTGGTCGACGCAGTGTAATGCAAAAAATGTCCAGCTCTATTTGAAGTTGAAACCGCTTCCGCGTGTCACTCGCTCCAAACGTTCGCGGGGAAGAGGATGGGAGTATAAGGGGAGGGAGAGAATTGGAAGAAAGGGGGAGTATTACAGAAAGAAAAATTATCCATCACAGGGAACAGGTAAAATTACCCTTCAAGCCAAACACTGGACAAACATCGTGAAACAAAATCCTGGGCGAAACCGGGTACAATGGCTAGTTTTATCATAAAACGCATGAATCCGACCTCCATGCTTCTCAGCGCAATTTTTCACCTAAAATGGCCACCTTCAACTTCCAGCATGATACTGGTGTAAACGGTTAACCTTAAGTAAGAGACAAGAGGAAGGTGGTTAACATCTTTACATTAAGCCTAATGGTGACTAAACTGTATTTTTAACTTAAGAATAGTCTTATTTTATTTTATCCATTCATTTCATTAACTACATAAATTTTTTTGTTAAACTGTGTCGTTACAATCCCATGTAGTTGTTTAAAAAAACGCACGAAAATCCTAATACTTCCGTGCTACTCAGATTTACCTATTTCTCTTAAATGGTGACCTTCAATTTCCAGGACGTTTCTGGCATGAATGGTCTGTCTTTGCTACACTTCACGAACTTATTTATTTATTTAATTCTGTCTTTTTCGCATTTACCTTTACCCACAATGGACTTTAACGTTACATAATTTTATAAATCCAACATAGTTATACTAATACATTCTATGCAGTAATACTAAATAACAATAACAAATCCTTTCAGTTACACAAACGAAAACGGTACTAGAATAAATTTCACAAATCATATTTTATATTTGGTGTGGCTTAATTATAGTCATCATATCTATATTTTAGCTTGTCTGATGCATAGACGTCAAGCTATTTTTTTAAATTAAGGATATGACAGTAGAAATGTTCTTCTTCAAACAGTTTCAGTACGAGACACATCGACACGCAAAGTAATGTCTTGCTGTATCATAACGAGGGTTAGTCACTTTAAGTTTAAATTCATTGCCTTTGTTGAAAATGGACGTTAAAGGCAATGAGTTTAGACGACGTTTGTCCGGCCTTACAATAAGCGGACATATTACATTCAAAAAAGGAGTTGCTGAATCTAGGGAGGGAGGTAACCTCTGATAATTTTATACAAATAAATTTGTCTGCGCCGTATTAAAGATGGAGTTTGTAATACCATGCACTTTTTCGTTTTAGTAAACCTTCGTTGTACACTTTCCAGTATTTGAGCATCTATTATAAATAACATTCTGCAAATAAACACTACACGTCCCATTTATATGGTCTATAAGTAATATTAGGCCTGGTATTTACCAAATTGTATTGTTTTTAATAGGTAGTAGTTTTCGCACAGCGAATATTTTATCGTTTCATTTATTTAACTACGGTCTGCTTTTCAATTTTTTTTAATTGTGCTTGGTTAAAAGTGAGCGTTCTGTCCACTGATGGGTATCGCATCTGAAACGTCACTATGTAGTAATAAGAAAGATAGTATACTGGTTGTTTGACGTTATGAGACTATTACGGAAAGAGTTATGCATGTTTGTAAACATCGATTGTTTCTCCTGTTTTCGTGGCTAAGTTCAGGTTTATTTGAAATATGAAGCTTGATCGGGCAGACATGTGTGGGTATTTCTAAACGATATATAAAGTTACTTATCGGAAAATATGCAAGGCGTATTGGAGCGATTGTCATTCCAGTTCAAAAATTACTTTTCAAACACACTGAATTTGAAGCATGAGAATTGATTTTCTTCGCAACGCTTGCAATAGGTATAGTTAGCATTTGTTCAGTGGAAGCCAGTAACCAGTGTTTTCCGACGTAATGGTTTTATGTGAGCAGTTTAGTGTCACATAAAAACAGTTAATATTTAAGTTGGACATGTTAAGGCTAATGCTTTAGTTGAATCTACAGGTTATTGCAAAAGAATATTTAGTCGATTATGTTTAGAAGCAACTTGATCCCCCCCAAAAAACTCGGTCAGTTTGCGTTCCTTTCTTGAATATTCTGTGAATTTTGTCTGAATGACGTACATGGTTTTCCAAAAACTATTTTTTTTAGAAAGGGTAGGAAAAAAACAATGGATATAAATCGATCATATGGTACTTCTCTCTCGAATATTTTTTTTGCTTAGGCTAAATGACGTATATTCATGGTTTTGCAAAGCATTGTGGTCTGTGAGGAAAAAAGCAAAGGATGTAACTCGAAAATTTGGTGTTTCTCTTGAATATTCTTTCAACGTAGGCTTAATGACGTATATTCTTGGTTTTGCAAAAGCATTTCTTTTTGAAAAGAGGAGGAAAAAGCAAAGAATGTAACTCGACCATTTGAAATTTTTCTCTGGAACGTTCTTTGACCTTATGCTGAAATAATTATTTACAAGTTTATGCAAAGAAAGCACTTTTTGTGGAACGGGAGGCAAAGGTAAATCCTGTATGGTTATAGCGACACTAGTACCCTATGAAATGCGAACGAAAATACTATGGTGCCGTCTAGTGGCAGTGATATTGTTAACTTTTACAGCTTGTACCCAGGTGCACGACGATGTACCAAATTTTCACTCAATAATTAAGGAGGTCGTGGCTGGTTTGTTACGTTAAAATAAATGCCGTTATGCATTTCTTCACTTGGTGCAAGCAAGTGCTTGATGGTACTAGATAGCGCTAGATGTTGCCAGAGTCTGCGTACTTTCAATCGGTCGTAGTGCCACTTCGAATTTAAGCAACAAAGATCAGAGTACACAATTGGTGCTGCCGTGTAAGGCTTGCGTTCTGCAGGGGTGATCGTTTTTGGTAATAATATAAATAAACCCTAATTACTTCATTCCATTAAGCGTGGGAAGAGAAGTGTGATTACAATAATAAAATGGAGTAGTGACTCCGTTGGGCTTACTTTAAGTGTTAGACTGATTGCATGACACACAGCCTCCAGAAGTACCACGGAATTCGTGCTAAGCAAGTAGTGTCCTGGGGATGGAGTTGAAGCCACTTGTTGTTTTCAGAATGGTTTTGATAGTCCAATGGTTTTGAATGGTAAAGATAACAAGAAGATGAACTCTCTCAACTCAGTCTATACGTCTATGCCTTTTACGTCTATGCCTTTTACGTCTATGCCTAGTTTTACTCCTTCTGGTGATTTTTCATGTGTTTTATTTAATGCTAGGAGTGTTATCCGTAACATTGGTTGTTGGAGGGAACTTGTCGATGGGGATTTGTTTGATATTGTGTTTGTTGTTGAGAGTTGGTTGGGTCCAGACTTCACTGATGGCATGCTTGTGGATACACGTAAATTTTCTGTTATCCGTCGTGACCGCGGCACCCGTGGAGGGGGTCTTCTAATTATCCACCGGAGTAATATCCCAATCGTGGCTGTGACTACAGCTGAGAGCACTGAGGGCCTTGGTATAGCATTGCCAGACTGTAAGATTACGGTTATTTTGGGATACCTACCAAATAGTTATGACGTGGAGGGTGTTAGCAGTATTTGCGGTTTTCTTGAGGGATCGATAAACTATTCCCACTCAAACGTCTTTCTTGGTGACTTCAATCTCTGCACTGTGGACTGGGAACGAAATTGGGCATCTAACCATTCCCACAGGCTCTTTCTTGAGCTCATCGCACCTTTGGGCTTGAAACAGCTCGTTGCTAGCCCTACCAGGGGCACCAACATTCTCGACCTCATCTTTTGCGACGATGACCGACTTATTTATGATCTCAATGTGGGGCCACATTTTGGAAACAGCGACCACTGCGTCGTAACGTTTTCTATAAATTCCAAACTGACTGAAGCACCATGTAAGGTGAAAGGCTTTAACACAAATATGTACGGAAGATTAAACTATAACGATCTTAAAGCCTCCATTGCAAATGTCAACTGGGACGATTTGATTTTCAGAGTACACCGTGACCTTGAGCCTGCCTGGAATTGTTTTTTAAATATTCTTTCAGGGCATATGGGACTTTGGCACATGAAGCGAGCAGCACGTAAATTTGGGACTATATCTGTCCCACACTCCTGCATCAAACTTCGGAATCGTAAACTTAAACTCTGGCGTCGGTACAAATCTAACCCCTGTGAGAATACTCGTTCCTCCTATAACCACTCGCGTAAAGTCTATTCTAAATCCATTGAAGAGTGGCACTGTAGGAGGGAAATGGCTGCTCTTCGATTGGGTAACCACCAGGCGCTTTTTAGGCTGTTTCGCTCCAAGACGTCCACATCACGTACCCTTCCACCACTTAAAACTGGAAACAACTTTCACTCTACGGATCTAGCTAAAGCTAAAATACTAAGCATGACCTTTGCTTCTAACACTATTTTGAAGGATGGACCTTTGCTTCTAACACTGTTTTGGACGATGGTCTTTCTAACACAGTGTCTAGTGACCATACAAGTGCTGAAATTTGTCCGGACGTCTCGTTCACTCCTCTTTTGGTAAAAACTACAATTTCCAAACTTAAACCAAGCCATTCACGTGGACCGGATGGACTTTCTGCCTTTTTCTTCAGACAGCTTGCCGACGAGCTCTGCTACCCTCTATCCATGCTCTTTTCACTCTCTTACAAACAGGGATCTATCCCTACCGTCTGGAAATCTGCACACATTGTACCGGTTTTTAAGAAGGGTTCTCCATCCAACCCTGCAAATTACCGCCCTATTGCTCTCACTTGCGTTGCGTGTAAAATTATGGAATCCATCATTAGGGATGGTTTGCTGTGCTTTTTTGAGAAACATTCTATCATAAACCACGATCAGTTTGGTTTCCTCCCCGATAGGTCGGCTACTCTGCAACTTTTGATCGTCTTGGATCGACTGACGAGCGCCCTTGATATCGGTATTCCCTCAGATATGGTTTATTTTGACTTCAAGAAGGCGTTTGAGTCCGTTGTCCATCGAAAACTTCTGGTAAAGATCGCGACTTATGGCATTGTGGGAAATTTGGCTCGCTGGATTTCCGCATTTTTAGATAATCGGACTCAAAAGGTAGTTGTTGCCAATACACTTTCTTCCAGTGTTGCTGTGCCTTGCGGCGTCCCTCAGGGCTCCGTTTTGGGCCCTCTACTTTTCGTAGTTTATCTTAATGACTTGAAACTCAACACTGGTAATATCTTTGGTTTTAAATTTGCTGATGACTTAAAGATAGGCACTGAAATTCTTTCTTCTTCGGGATCGAGTGACCTTGCACTTGAAATTGCTAATGTTGCTAGATGGTCTGAAACATGGCAGTTACCACTCTCGGTTGGTAAATGTTTTTCCTTTCATGTAGGCCCTCAAAATGGGACCTACAACTACGCTTTAAACCAAACCGCTCTCAACTGGGTTACTGACGTTCGAGACTTGGGGATGTGGTTTTCACCTAACCTTAAACCATCACTTCACTGCCGAAAAATTTGCGCTCTGGCATTTCAACGTTCGGCTATTGTTAACAGATGTTTCGCCTCGGGAAATGTTTATACAAAGGTTTGGGCCTTCAAAGTTTTCGTTAGGCCACTCCTGGAGTATGCAACCCCAGTTTGGTCCCCTTATTTGAATGGAGATATTGACCTGATTGAATCTGTTCAGCGTCGATTCACGAAGGGTATTCGGGGACTTAGAGAATTATCATACAAACAGTGCCTAGAGAGCACTGGTCTTGAATTACTCGAACTTCGAAGAATTAGATTCGACTTAATTCTTACGTACAAGATTCTTCATGGACTCACAGTCGTCGATCCCTCTCTCTTTGACCTGGCTACAGGTAAACCACATACTAGAGGTCATAATTGGAAGCTTGTCACTCAGGGGTCCCACCTGGATTGTCGTAAACATTTTTTCTCGGTCCGTGTGGTCCGTGTCTGGAATGCCCTTAGCCCACTTACCGTAAACCAGCCCACTGTGCAGGGATTTCGAAGAAAGCTGAGTGCTGAAAATCTTCTGCCCTTTCTGAGGCGCCCATTGACTTAATTACGTGTTTCTTTCTGTATTCTTTAGGCTCGGTGTCAGTGGCTCGCCGCCCTTCCGAAGTCCTACCACTCAAAGTGGTGAAAGTATATTATTATTATTATTATTATTATATCATGAGCCGACCAAACAGTAAGTAAACAATGAACCTTCTAGCGTAATTTTCCTCAGTAACACAGATAGGTATTGAATTGTAACAAACTCCTGAAAATTGAGCGTTTGTCTTCATGTGGTGTCATAAATCTAACTTCTTTATCTTATTTGGCTCGTAATAAGTCCTCTTCATTGTAGGGCTCTAGCTGCATAGATGGGTTTCTTTACGTGTTTGTTTTCGTATTTGGTTGATTTTTATTTTCTTATCTGGTTGACTCTGCAGTCGACTCTTTAGCTGCAATAGCCTTGTCCGTCCACTTTCTGTTACACTTTAGCTGCAGCTGCATTGTCCATATTCTGTGGCTCCTCACCTGCATTTATTTTGTTCCTTTTTGTGGCTTATCAGCTGCAGCTGCTTTCTGTTGCTTCGCTGCCGATCTTTGGGCCTCTTTAAAGTTTTGTTTGTGCTACACTAAACTGCTCGTGTTAACCTAAACTAAGGTGAGGAATTTGTTTGCAAATGGCTGAAAGTTACCTATAAGTTGATCTGTCTCTTTCTCCGTAAGCGTCATTCTATTGAAAACAGGATGAACCTAAATAAAGAAAGTAGCATGTACGGCAGGAGAAAAAAAACAGATATGATCCTTAATTGAAGAATGGTTGCGTGATCCTCGGTGTACTGCTGCAATGTATGCATAGAGGCACCGGTTATGACCCTGTCATCCTGTTTAGACAACATTGCAAACCTACGCTTAGGTGGAACATTTGTACGAACTAATAGGGCCTTAAGAAACAATAGAATTTTGGTAGAAGAAGAAGTTAATAAATCCCCACATATCAACATATACAAATCCCCACATATCAGGGTTCACGATGTAGACCAAGATGAAGGTTGTAGTCAAAAAACTGTTTCGCAATTTTATGACGACATAAATATCCTCCTTATCATACCCACTTGCACCACTGCTACTATTGCTGGTTCTGAGTGGTTAAATCATGAGTCCTATGTGGCATAGGAGTACCATTTCCACGGCCCTGACACCGCTTCATTACTTTATGGAGCTTTGTAAACAGTAAAGTGTGTGAAACTGCAACTCTCTATCTTCATGATCTAGAAGATGGTATTCGAAAGGCTTTCCAGGTCTAACACCTTCAATTTAATGTTTCAAAACGTCCGATTCTCTCCAGAGGAGAGATTAGAGGCGAGCGTAGATGCAGGTGGTGACCATCTTTTCCGTGCAAATAGCATGTATTTGAGATAAACCCAGCAGAATCACTGCTCTGTTTTGTTTTTATCCCCCTTCCTCCCCATGAGATATTGTGTTTGAAGTAAACCCAACGGAATTATACTCCATTTTACTTCTCCTAATCTCGCCTCTTTTCCTTCAGTTAAGGAGACAAACGGGTAATTCAATATTTTTATTTAACGATTGTTGATTTTATTCCAGTCTGTGTCACAAACAAATTTCATTAGAAACCTTTTTCCAATTTAAGCCAAATAACCTGCTTTTAGCATAAATTATGTAAATTAGGCCTAGAAAGAAAGCAGCTATATCTTCCGTTCCATGAATAATATTGATTTAAACAAAATGCGCAATTTTACAACAACTATAGAGAAAACAACTAACCTGAAATTACTGGAAGTGTCTTCTTTCACACAGTAGGTAAAAATTTGCTTATATGCGCCTTAATGAGTAATTTAAGCAAAAAATATGACTTTTTATGCTTTTATTTACTTTCTTTTAATTTGTTGTCCTCACACATGTTTTACTAACTTACCTTTATTTCAAAGAAATTAAACTAAAATTTTGAAATTATGAAGGAAAAACTTTAATATTACTACTAAAAATGAAATTTTGGAAAATAGAGATTAAAGTTGACAAAGCTGCATTACAGCTACATACAATCTTAAAACTCACCAGCACCATACATGTTACATCTTGTTCAATTCTTGAATCATTAGACTATTTCTTTGATTGATCTTGGACGTTTCCATCGAGGTGGTTTCAGATGACTGTCGTAACATGTAGAATGCCCGCTATCTGCACCAGGGTTATTTAGCGCCATTTAGGTAATTTCAGCCATGGTGGCTAAGGGTTACCTTGAAATTTCCTCTAGTGGGCCTTTAAAGTAGCCATCATTTTCTACGTGTTTTCCAGTAAGTTTGCAAATAATTGCCAGCAGTGTTCAGAAACAGCTTGTTTAAAGACAGGTGTGACGCCGTTTCGCACGCCTTCTGGTAACAAAACTACTAACTTGAACTCACAGAAACAGCTGACAAGGGAGCATTATCACACTCTTCATTCTGGGATTAAAAAGTAATGTTGTAATGTTGTAATAATAAGGTAGTAAAATCCAGATCATTAGCAACTTCCCGTCGAAGTTTCGGTCAAAAGGCACTCTGCAATATTTACAAGATAGTTAATATTTAAAAAAAATAAAGTGTGTATTGACAAGCCAGTTTCACAGAAAACAAGTGATCTAAATCGTGGATACTTTGTAATAAAACCATATGAAATAAAACAAAACGTATTTTTAAGGCAAAATGTTACCCTTTTGCCACCTTAATAAAATAGGTTAAATATGCTTTATTTATAATACCACAAAGTCGTCCTTCCTGCAGAACAAAAGCCTTACAGGAAGCACCAACAGTGGCCTTTGATCTTCCTCACGTCGTATGTATATCTATTGAGTAAAGCAGTTAACAATTTAAAAAAAAACACTAAGTCCAGTAGCCACTGTGACATAAATACACAATATACAACAGAGCACACAGTTCAGTTTTTTTTAGTTCAGGGAACTAAGTTTTAAAAAAATGTATGCTGTGTGCTGTACCTTTTGTTTTTACAGATGAATTTTACCTTTTAACACATGGAGGATCACAAATTAAAATTTTTTTGAGAGTTATGTCATTTTGGTAGTTTGACTCAGCCAAGTATTTCTTTTATATTATGTCATTCTGTTATTGCGGTCGGTAGAGGGAGTATCACATCTCGATGAAAATAAATACAGTAGAGAAGAAGTCTAACAGTTCACAGAACTACAAGTTAAAATTGTATTACCGTCTCAATACTGTAAGGATAAAAGATGGGCAGTCCGACACAGGCGAAGGACTCACAATGGCCTGGCACTAGAAAGATATTGATTTTCAACACTAATTACGTGTCTTGTTTACAATAAAAACATGAAATGCAAAAGAGAAAGTGAGATCAGCCTAGACTGAAAGTATATAACTACCGTTTTTCAATAACATATTATTCCAGTAGTTTGAAAACGCGGTTTGCATGTTGAGGACATCAAGTCAGATGACAGCAAAGACAAGAATGATTGTATGTTAAGGTGGTCACGTCAGGTGATAGGAAAGACAAGCATTGATCATATGCTCAACGATCAATACGAAGACCTTGGAATTCTTAGAGGGAGAGAGGTGAATGTCGGTGAAAGGATCACGAGTCAAGTTAGACATGTTGAATGATAGTTAAGTTGAGTGAATAATGGCCAGTTATTAAAGCTGCAGATCGGTGCCCGATAAAAAGCAAAATGTTATTCCCTCTTGTAATTCGCATACATTTGCGTGCATATTCTGTATGACTGTAAGTAGTAATGACAGTGAGTAACATAATTCTTCTGTGTTTTCGGTATGGGGCTGTTGGGGAGGGTGGATTACGTGCCTTTAGTGTTGGGGGATCTGCACTTTCTATTCTTTTCTGTTCCGATCTATTTTTTTCTAACTAGTACTCATGTTACCACCATCACTATTTTTTTCTGGATAATCATTAATTGTGTTTAAAAATTATAACCAAAATTCTCGTAGCCACTTGTAAACTTAGCTAATTTGTAAGCTAAAATGAGAAAGAGAAGTGCTGTGTTCATAACTATTTCAAGACGGAGGCCGTGGCCGTATGATCGATTATCTCCAATCGTTACAAAAAAAATACAAGACAGAATTTCATGACAGGTATCGTGCCAGGGTAGCGACAATTGCTGTAAAATATTAAGTAGTTATACATTTTTAAGACTGTTGCTGGGATAAAAGGTGACACTAATGACTTTGTCCAGCAATGTCCGTCGCTTATATTCTTTTATTAATGACAGGAAATGTGAGTATACTCTATTATTAGTGAACACGAACAATTTCTACCCTGCTGCATATGTTGATCCCATTGGCAAGTGGTAGTTAGGACAAGCAAAAGGAAACCTCTCTTGCTAGACAAGATACCATCAAGACAAGATGCCAACAAGACCGTATTTTGTGCAAACTTCAGCTTTTATGGTAAAGGAATTCAATTCTAGAGATGCAAGAAAGGATATAAACACAAATACTTTGTTAAAGATAAAATTTATTCGCATTGTAAACATTTTGTTTTGGCCATACGGTCTTGTCTTTTCTGGCGTAAACGTAACCCGCGCTACATGTCATCGAATTGTTTTTTTCGGTATTACCTTGATGGTACAATTTCTTTATTGCATCTACTGTATAACTTTTGTGTTATTAATTGTACAAGGCAATACAGCAACACGAGTAAATGCACTTCTGATGTTTGGTACGGTGGTGGTAAGTGCATTTACAGCGTTTTCGTGTTCCCTCACTTTTTATCGGAAACAAGATAGGTTCGCCTATTTGCTGCAGAAACTTGCATCCATTTGTTATGCAGACCACTGCGACAGAAAAATGTGTATTTCTCTCTTGGTGTCGATATTCATCTTATGGCTGCTGAATTTAGGGTTCATAGGATCTTCTGCGAGCGTAATTGTGTTTGGCTACATGAATCCTACAGTTTTTGCTGACATAAGGTCTCAATTTAACATACCATCATTTTCGATTGCTCAAGTAAAAGCAAACCAAATAATTCTCTCAGCAGTTAATTGGTTCTTTGGATTTAACATGATAAATTCGACAGTCGTCTTACTGGTACACTACTTCAGACTATTGGAGGCTGCATTCATGGGATTCAATACTGAACTAAGAGAAAAGAAAAGTGCCCAATGGACAAGCAAATTCGTGGTTCAGACAAGGGATCATCATCAACATCTGTGCGAACTGGTGAATCATCTCAATGGTTGCATCACTCCTTTACTTCTTCTTCTTTTCGGTGCTTTCGTCATGGATGTCATGTTTTGCCTGCGGGTTTTTAAATCGGAAGGAGCCGCAGACTACACGATGATATTTTCCATGATCTTTGTTGTGCTTTTAGTAAGAGACGGCATCAGTATTTATTGTCTGAGCAAATTTGCAGCAGATGTTAACGGAGCGGTAGGTGGTAATTCAGTTCTGTTTCATTATCATATACTGGGGAGGTTGTAGTAGGGTTCTTGAGCCCCATAGGAAAACAGTTGGGGTCTCCTGTATCTCTTTGTTATACTAAAGGCTCTATAGTAAAAAATAAATATATGATATCGCTTATTACTAACTCTACATATCCAAAAATGTGTAGCCTGCTATCCTATAGCTGTTTTAAATTCCACCGTTTTACGAGAACCATGTTTTCTCATTTTTGTATGTGCTCGTGGTTGCTGAATGGTGGCAGGGCTCAGCCTATCTGCCTGAAGAAGGTTGTGTTTGGGGTTGTTAACACTAATTCCTCTAATACTCCCTGTCCATGTAGGGTGACAAATGTTACAGCTGTAGTTGCTACCCCAGAAACTGATACTGAGACGATGGCAACTTCATTGCCAATAGTAGCCTAAAACGAAGGTCATAGCTCGGAAAGGTAGGACCACGAAAGGGGGCGGGGGGATTAATGCTTAAAGGCACGTTGAAGACGAGGTCATTAGCACCAACCTCTGTCACCATGAAAGGGGAATGCGCTATCGCATCCACGCATTACCCTAGAGAGGTGACTGTTGAGGAACCAATGGCAGAAAGGGAACAAAAGTATCGTCATTCTGCTCATCTCCAAGGCATTCTTCCCAAGTATGGACCCCTATGAGTGTTTTTGTATTTGTGCTATTGACGAGACCACTGTATTAATTCACTATTAGAAATGGTCCAACTGTCAGACTTAACTTTTCTCTAACAGGTTGTTATATTTTTAATACTACTGAAAATAACATATAACCCCCCATTGCTATTAACACTGTTGTTATATATATTTGAGCAATTTCTACCTTTTTATTGAAGAACTGATTTATACGTTCTATGACGTTAATATTACTAATTTACGTATTAGGTTTTAGTTAACTTTAACCATAGTGTATGAAGTACTATCTCATCGAAGTCATGTGGAGGGAGGTATGGGGGAGAATTCCTTCCCCTTCTTGCACTTTGCCCCGACTGGATATTCAGTTGTGGTTAATTGATTATATTTTGCTTGCTCTTGTGAGTGGCATATTAATTGTGGTGTGTACTTTGCATTTACTCCCAATCTATCTATATACTACGCTTAGGTTGGGCAAGCAAATTAATCATTATTATGCACTACAATGAAAGAGGATATATAATGTAAGAGGGCGAGCGAGCGACAATGTCAAACAAACGGATGTGGACTGTAACAATCGACATATTGCTTTAATAATGCTAGCTCTTTTAGCCGACTTGAAGAGTTTCAAAGTTGGTTGAGTAACAATCACTGCATGCACGACCATTGTTGGGTTCATTGAGCTTGGTATCAGATCGGAGAAACGGGCAATTGAGCGTCCTCCATTGAAAAAAAAACTTCCATAACAAAACAAATCAGCAGGGGTTCAAAGGGAGAGGAAGCAGGGATGGGGGATATTCAGACCACACAGTAGGGGAATCCGGGCCCGGGGGAGAGGGGGGGGGCAGGCGGTGCGGGACGGGAAAGGGGTTACCAGGGCGGGGGGAATGGGGAATATCTGACCACACTATGGCAGAATGTAAGTGGGTTGGCAGCAGGGGAGTCCGGAGAAGGAGGCAGGGGGCAGTCAGCGCCCTTTTTATTCCATACTGCCCACTACAGTATTTCGCTCAGGTATGCGGGAACTGGCTAGACCGGTGTAAACATGTTACGTCGGGGGGGACAGCTATACTATTTTAGATTCTGGTTGGCCACTCCGCGCGGATTTTTGGACAATGGATTGATCACGCCTGGTAAAATTTTCTCTTCAAGCAGACGAACCAACATGGCGACCTTATCTCTCGCTTCATCGCATTCCCGACGTGGAAAACCTCTGAATTCGCCGGCTAGGGAGATTGTTTGCAATGTTTTCAAATACATGGAGGCTCAGGATACAACACGGATGTTGAAACAACAAATTTAAGAGACCAGCTTTGCCATTGGAAAATTTCAGAGAACGGTAAGCGTGTCTTGTCAGTAGGAAAGGAAACACCGATCCCCAACTCTGGCCAAAACTACGGCATGACTACGATTAGGCCTAACGCCTCAGACGATGCCGCCACGGCCTAGCACATCGAAAGCTGAAGCGCGCAGAGAAATTGCCAAGCTTGCTCGCCCTTTGCAGCTATGATTCCGACTTATATCGAATGTCCAAAAATTGTTGCTCTACGCTGTAATTCTTTGGTAAGTTAATTGCGTAGCCACAACCACCGTTTGTTTACTTGGACGAGATGAGGGCTAACCAACATCACAGCCGACAGATGCAGTGGCACGGCAAGGAAAAAAGAGTTACGTGGCCCCCTCATACCACCGGGAAAAGATCGACGTTTGATATTATTGCATGCTGGCTCTAACGAAAAGGATTTGTAAATAGTGTTCAACTTCTTTTCATTAGAAAATTAAGACTGGGGATTACCAAGAAGAAATGAACGGCGAGTGTTTTAAAAACTGGTTAAAAACTACTACCAAATATTCCGGCCAACTTGGTGATCGTGATGGACAATGTTCCGTGTCATTCAGTTCGACTCGACAAGGCAGCAACAAGCAAAAGCAATAAGCCAGAAATTATTTCGTGGCTCGAAAAACAAATTTCCGTACCACTGCGATCTGAATCTCGTAGAGTTAATTTGGGCCCAAGTTAAAGACGAAATAAGAGCATCCAACACAAAATGTAAAATTGCATACGGCATAACATTAACAACTACTACAGTAGCCCATGTAAGCCCTGGTGACTGGCAGAAATGCATTAACCACGTTGTAACGCTTGAGAACGATTATAGGGGCACTGATCATCTGATTGAATACCGAGCCGAACCCTTCATTATTGAAGTAACCAACAGCGACGACTATGACTACGAAGAAATGTAATTTTGTACCACTCCAACAATCTCCCTAGCCAATAACGAAAACTGGCCTTTTACAGCTCTCACAACTAGCCTTCAAACATTTCACTGTGTTTTGGACACAGAAATAATTACCCGCAATTTATACAATAAAAACAACACGCTATCCCGTAGACCCCCTACACAATTTGTAAATTATCAGTTTTGGAATAATAAAATATAAGGCCCACTCATGATCTATTCTGGATAATCTTTTGGCCCTGTCATGAACGGAGATTTCCCCAGTTACAAAAGTCCAGGAATTTG
>JAHWFP010202269.1:12076-29320 GCA_023313725.1 Lithobius niger | reverse complement strand
ATCAGAAATCGGGTACGTATACTTTCTTCAGCATTATAAAGAAAAAATATTCTAAAACAATCAATAAAACGATAAAATAAAATGATATGAAATAAATAAAAAAAATATCATCGTCCAAAGAGTACTACCAATTTTCGTAGATGGCAGCTTAAACAAATCGTTGTGAGCCGAGTGCATGCAGGAACTCAGTGCGTGTACAAGGATCCAGTCACCACCAATGTTATAGTGCATATGCGTGACAGGCGATTGCAAACGGTCATAAATACGATCATAAATACAGCTATTTAGAGTGGCCAACCAGAACCTAAAATAGTATAGTATTTATTTATTGTGACATCATTTTCTGGGGATTCCGTCTCATAACAATGACAGGAATTTATTGTTCAGATTCCTTTGGGACTTTGTTTCTGTCTGCAATTGTTGATCACTTTCTCCTTCTCATGTGAACTAAGTAAAGGATAATTACCGAAAACCGCGGGCATTCCTAAACAACGCCCGAGGGCGCGCAGCGTCCCGATGGCCATTGTTTAGGAATGCACAAGGTTTTCGGTTTACTTGGGTGGGTGACCGCCTGGGAATCTGGCTGTTGCAGACATAGGGCCTTAGGGCTTCGGGCAGATGACCAGGAGTGGTTAACGCTCGTTAAAACCCTTTGAAACCCTTATTGGTTTTCGGTCATTATCCGACTTAATGCCCATTACGGCGAAGAGCTCGTTCCCACTGTCGGCTATTGTTGGCAGACGTTCTATCCTTTGAAAGAACGTGGTATTGTTACGTTCTTGAAATAACGGGCCATTGTTTTACATTATTGGTAAAGATTCGAAAATAGTTGAACGTGTTGCGGGAAACTAAAATTCTTGGTAGGCTACTGATGATCAAAATGCCTTATCGTATTCCGTGTTTGTGGTTTTCGATGTGCATGTTTGTGTGTTGCGTGGCAAAGATGAGGACAGAACTTTAACACAAAGACAACGAACTTTTGGCAGGCCAAATGAAAATGGGCGAGAATACCTTGAATACATATTAAACGTTTCAAAAATAAATCAACGTGGGTTAAAACATATAAAAGGAAAGAAGAAAACAAGCCGAATAGCTATGTGATCTAGAGACGAATTGGGTTGCTAGTTTAAATCCGGGTCATGCCACTCCAAAGGTGGCTTACTGTACTACGTTAATTCTAGTGTATTATTTTTGCTTTTTGGCTTGTTTTCCTTTTTCCTTCATGTAATTTACAGGAATTTGTGTTTATTTATTTAAAACATATAAAAGTGCAACCAAAGAGAGTCAAAACATTTTCTCTTCCCTACAATCCTTCTCGTTGTCCTGGCAACGTGCACAGAGTGTATCAAAATTATTGGCCCGAACATGCAAATACTGAGGTTGTGTATTTTTGCCCCCAAAAGAAATACAGTAATAACATTTTGTATTACAACCGTGTCAGCAACAACTTTGTATCGACCCAACGTAGAAGAGCAGCTCATTGTGCAAACAACTGGCCACCGTAACTTGAAATCCTGACAATAGTACAAGAAAAGTAGCCGTGGTATGCAAGCAAATATCATCGGTATTTTGAACGTCGTAGCAAATGTATCAGGCCGGAGTGTTACAAATGAAAACCCGGTCAAACATTTGGTGATTAAAAACTGTAACCATTTTACAATCATTACGTAATCTTTTGTAAATGTAACGGCATTGCAATGTAGTGCTTTGCTACTTCAAACGTGTTTTTTGTTTTGTTTTGTTAAAGTAAGCTAGGGAATGCCCGCACTTTTCCCGCCTTCAGATGAAAGTGCGGGCTTTCCCGGCAACAATGGGTTTTTACATTGTTGCGTATTGTTTCAGCTGGGCTTTCCTTCGCCGAAAAGGGCATTAAGTAGCCAAGCGCATGGCCAAAGCGCATGGCCAAGACTTGCTTTAATAAATTCAAATTCAAATTCCCTTGTTCACAATAGAATGTAGAATAGATTGTTAGCTATGCTGCTTCTCTAGTATTTGATCCAGACACACGCTAGTGTGTCGCCACCAAGTAACCGTAGATCATCCCATTGTAGACATCCGATTGTTAAAAAATTTATTGTTAATGAGAAAAGGCGGCTCACTAGCAGACATGTGTCTGTTAACTGTACGCAACTGAAAGCATATTTTGGCATGTTGATGATAAATTCCAATGCGACAGAAATGTTTCAAATTGTGGAAAATGTAAGGGGAAGGGTCAGAGATTAAGGAAAACTAAAATTTAAAGCATGAGTGTCCACCAATCATAGAGAGAAAGATGCGTCAATAACGTTGTTTTTATGTTACTGTCTAGCTAGCTAGCTAGCTAATAAGATTTTTCCCATGTTAAATCCCATAGACTTTTTGCTCACGGCTAGCGTAAAATTAAGACGTCTTACGTAGCGGAATTTTTGATGGTGATCTGAGCTACATATCGGGATGCGCTGATTGAGTGAACGAAGTGAACGAAAATCAGTGTCAAACCGTGTCAATTTTGCTGATGTAACGGCTAATTGGGCAAGGGCAAAGGTGAAAATTAAGAATGAGAAAATTACTCCAGAAAATAAGGTACAGATGACGATTATCTGATATTATTTGATATCCACCCAAAACTCAAACTGGTATAAGAGAAGCCGCCAAGTTTCAAAAAACGGTCGCCCTTTCAAAGTAGTGATATCATTCAACCAGGGAAAGGCCGCCCTTTAGCCAAGTTAATCTCACCGAATAATACTTTGGACGTTAAATGAAAACTTGAAGAGGACGGTACACGAACTCCTACTGAATTATCTGGCCCACGACGATAAAAGGGAATGCTTGTTATTAATTTATTTGGAAGCATTAGTGAAACGGACATTTGATTTTATTTAGAATTACTGTTCTCATGTTAACTCTCATAGGGTAGAAAGACACGTTTACAGCTCATTAGGGAAAGTTGCCAGATCTAAATTTCGGCAGACAGGTAAAGCGTCATATGAGGAAGTGCCTTTTTCTAAAATTGGGGTTGCAGCTAGCAGCACGTGGCCCTCAACTGGCTCGTACGTGCCAAATTATTGCTGTAATTATTGTCAAAACAGTTAGCTGAAACATTTAAAATTGGCAATGCTACATTTTGAAGCCAAACGAATATACTTACAATTATTTGATTGAGATTTAAAAACCAGCAGAAGATGGTGGCCGACAAAGACGAAACTGTTTCTTCTTCCAAAAGCGGTATGATGACGTCAGCTTGTTCCAGTCGGCAACAATCAACATTATGACTTGCGCCGATTGTTATTCGTGAACCACATTATTTATGCAATACGACATTGATACACATCAGTCGTCACCAATCTGGATACGCTAACCTGATTAATTTGAGTGAACAATTCCAGCTTCATGCCGTGATTCAAATTACTTTGCGAGTGAACGAAATGAACCAACATCAGCGTTTAGTATCCAGTACGCTGAAATTTGCGACTGAACAAACTTAAGCCTGTGAAACAAGCACAAACAGTAAACCACAACCGTGCCACTTTGACTCAACTAACGTCAAATTGGGCACTAGCATAGGTCGAAATTATGAATGACAACATCAATAGACATAAAATACCTCCAGACAAAACAGTTAAAGTGAAAATTAGACCGTGAAATTCTCTATACGTTTACAAGCCTAAGCAAGTTCTGACCGTGTCAATTTCACTGGCGTAACGGCTAATTGGGCCACGGCAAATGTGAAAATTATGAATGAGCAAATTTATAGACATAAAATTTCTCCACACAGAAAAGGTAGAGGGGACGATTAAACCATCTGATCCTTCGTTCGTTCACAGTCCTATGAATCTAAGATATCCGCCCAAAACCAAAACTGGTGTAAGAGAAACCGCCAAGTTTCAAAAAAGGGTCGGCCTTTCAAAGTAGTGATATCATTCAACCAGGGAAAGGCCGCCAATGTTAATCCTGTTAGCCAAGTTAATCGCACCTAATAATACTTTGGGTGTTAAATGAAAACTTGAAGATTGCTACCGCCATAAGCAATGTTCTAGTTTTCATTTAACTTTCGAACTATTAGTAGGTGCGATTAACTTGGCTAACAGGATTAACCTTGGCTACCCTTCCCTGGTTGAATGATATCACTACTTTGAAAGGCCGACCCTTTTTTGAAACTTGGCGGTTTCTCTTATACCAGTTTTGGTTTTGGGTGGATGTTACTGTCTAGCTTGCTAGCTTGGCTAGCTAAAAGATTTTTCCCATGTTAAATCCCATAGACGTTTTACTCACGGCTAGCGCAAAATTGAGAAGGCCTATGTAGCTGAATTTTGGGACACGGATGCATGGTGATCTGAGCATGGTCCTTTTGTTGGTTTGGGAGAGTTGTAGGGGTCAGGACAAATGCGTGGGAGGGTTTTGAAATTCGCCACCAGCGAATTTAAATTTCGTTTCTTTTCCAAGTTGCAACCAACGATTTCAAGCAACAATGTCTTGAACAATCAAAATAAGGAAACATTAACGTTACCGTGGATTGCGTAAGAATAAAAGGATGCACGTTAGATGATAGTTACGCAACAATACGAGCATCCACGAGCTAACGGGGTTTTTGTTAATAACCCAAAAATAAAATACTTCGCGTTCTGCTGTTTTAGTAACAGCGACCTTCGGAGGTTTCTGTATGACTAACTGTAAATGAAATCTTGAAAAGTTAAGGGAAAGGTGCAGGGATAAACAAAACAACTGAAGGGGATGCGCTGATTGAATGAGCAAAGCGAACGAAATCAGCTATAGTTAGCCAGTGTGTCCCAAAATGGGATTGAAGCAACTTAAGCAAGTGAAGAGTGGTCATACAATAAATTAAGCCATGGCAATTTGGCTAATCTAATGGCTAATTGGCAATGGTAAACTTGAAAATTAGAAATGTGAAAATTTATAGAGACAAAATTCCTCTAGAAAAAAGCTACAAATGAAGATAACACGGTGTACCTTTGTGTACGTACACAGTCCTATGAAAGTTGTGATATCCACCCAAAACCAAAGCTGGTAGAAAAACCTGCCAAGTTTCCAAAAACGATCGGCCTTTGAAGGTAGTGATATCATTCAACCAAGGAAAGGCCACCAAGGTCAATCCTATCAGCCAAGTTAATCGCACCCAATAATACTTTTGATATTAAATGAAAAGTTGAAGATTGCTACAGCGAGTAGCAATCTTCAAGTTTTCATTTTAACTTTCGAACTATTAGTCGGTGCGATTAACTTAGCTTATAGGATTGACCTTGGCGGCCTTTCATTGGTTGAATGATGTCAATCACTACCTTCGCCGATCGTTTTTGGAAACTTGGCGGGTGTTTCTACCAGTTTTGGTTTTGGGTGGATTATGTTCACCTTTGTAAGGGAGGAGTCTTCGTAACATTCGTGCTTTGGAGTTTTTTGTACAACGTTGCTTGAAGTGGGAATTAAGAGTTTTTGGGTATGGCCTACTTACTCCAAGTATTGAGCCTAACCGAAGATAAATTGGGTGTAGAGTGTCGTAAGCCTAACGACTTTTTCACCGTGTTACCTTTATTGCACTAGAAGGGATGGAAATTCGTCGTCACCAGGAATAGATATTAGACGTAAATTAATTCCAGTTTTACTGGCATCCGTCATGACATAATGGGAAAAAGAATTAAAGCACGAAGTAGTTAAGGACTCGCAACCCCCCCGCCCCCCTACAGCAACAGCCTGATGTAATGGAGTAGTGTGTCGAATAAACAATTGGCACCTTAATTTTTGGTTTTCCATCGTTTGACCCTCGTAATCAAACGGCTTCGAGTGAAATATTAGTTGGGGTTCGAGTGTGAGTTTGAATAACGTTGCGGCAATTATACAACTAGAGAGGCAATGGAACGTACGCATTGCTCAGCTACCAATTTATTTCACTAAAATGTAATGGGAGAAATGAATTTTAATTATCCTAAATCCTAAACCTATCCAACTGCGCTGTCGTGAGTAGGGTCACACCAGCTACACCTGATTTCTCGTAACAGTTTTCAACCTCGTTTGCATAAACTCTTTAGTTATTAGCGGTTGACTGATCTGTGTCCTTTGTATTGTAGTTCTTTATCTGCATTCTATTGTAGGAACTTGTTCATGTTTTTAGAGCCCTTAAGCTGCCGCTGTTTCAGCTATTCTCTGCGGCTATTCGGCCACATTTTCTGCAATTGTTGTTTGTGGCTAACTACTGGATTTACCGTCTTCAGTACGTAGTCGTAATTCTTTTCATTCAGGATCTTTTGTCACATCTCCTCACTTGTGGTGACCTTCTTTCCCTTTTCTGGGGTGTGCCTGCATGCTCACTTTGGTGGGGACCCTGGGGACCCCTCACAAGATTCGCGATGTATGTTGGGACTTAATTAATTTTTATTCTCTTTTGTGGCACACCGCCAAAGTCTTCTGATGAGGCGAAAGGGAACTGGACAGTTAAGACACACCAACATGGAGCAACAGCATGGAACATCATTTGGCACTTTCCTTTTTTACATTTCCTTCCACTTTGCCCATATAAGTCTGCCCATCATTGCTTTGTTTTCACTTCAAAATAAAGGCAGCTGAGAAAGTCAAACATTGGACTTGTACAGTGTATACCAGGCTAAATCAGTAGAGTCAACAAGCTTTAGAACTTTTTTCATTCCCGACGTAATCATTGAAATGGCTCCTGTGTTCTGACGCCTTGGTCACTGTAATGTGCAGGACTTAGTGGGGGAAGAAGGTGCTGAGTGCTCAAAGGAAACTAGGGAGGGATTGAGGAGGGAGGGACTGAAGAGCAAAGTAGGTTACGAAATATAGCTGGAATCGTTAAATTATCCGAAATAATGGTTAAAGAGACACCTGAAACCCTACGAAATTAATCAGGTTCCTCTTCCAAGACTTGTGGTTCGAATACGTCTTTGATACGAAGGAAAGGGTGTGGAGCATCCAAACTCTTCTATTATTGTGATGGTCAACTCTGAGTCATTTGAAGTCATAAATCTGTAGGCACAATACCGAATTAATGTGAAGTATTGCGCTAATTTACATTAAAACCTTTCTTTTGTAAGCAAAATCATTCACATAGATGCCACACTTCTTTGTCATACATAGTGCACCAAGTTCGCGTCTATTTCTCGCTCGGCAGATCACTAAAAGTTTACGCAAACTCCTGCATTGGTCTAATTAAATCATTCCTGAAAGGGCACAGCAAGTAAGCACTTAACGTTATCACTTAATCGCGTTTTAATTTAGCCTATCACAAAAATTGATAAACGACACTCGCCTACTATGCTGTGTCACTTTGATCCTAGCTCTTCAAATAGACAGAACGAGAGCAGCATTTTTCCCAGAGGTGAAACTATGGCGGTAGAAAAGAATAACCCTAGCAACAAGGTAGCGCAATGCAACATCGACAATGATCATGAATTTATCAATCTTACAGCTAAGTTTGGAATGAAGTCTGCTCGTCTTATAAACATACTCTTTTGGCCGTATGGCTTGTCATTTAGTAGTCCCGACAAACCTTCCAAGTCGTGGCATGGAATATGTCGTTCGGGTATAACTTTTGTCATACAGTTCCTGTATTGTGCTTATTCTCTAATTTTCGTGGCATTGATGAATCAGCATGGCAATTCACAGCAACTCAATGCATATCTCGTGTTTGGAACAGCTTTAATGAGTGTACTGACAATGCTTTCCTGTTCTGCGGTTCTTTTTCGTCGAAAAGATCAATTCAGTCGTTTGCTGGCGACACTTGTTTCTCTACCCAAAACCTGGCAGGTCGGAAGGTGTCTTTATAGATTTCTTATAGTAGAAGTAATCGTTCTATGGCTAGTGAATTTAGGGTTTTTAGGGGCGGTGACCAATACAGTTGTTTATGGATTAGCAAACCCAATGTTTTTAGTTGAAGTGAAATCACAGATGAATGTACCAGACTTACCTACAACGATCATAAACGTACAATTGATAATGACTTCGCTAGTTAACTGGGCTTATTCGTTTAACGTTGTAAATTCTGTTATGGTCTTACTGGTGTATTACTTCAGAGTGTCAGCTGCGTCTTTCAAGGAATTCAACTGTAATCTAAAAGCAAAGATACAAGTCAACAACATAACAAACGAGTTTGTTGTTAAAATAAGAGCTCACCATCAACGTCTATGTGATATCGTGAATGATATCAACAAAATCATCAGTCCATTATTGTTTATAATTTTGGTTTGCTTCCAGCTGGACGTCATGTTTTGCTTAAGTGTGTTTAAACTGAAAGGTCTTTCGGATTACAAAAGGGTTTTTGCGGCTAGCTTCATCGCTGCAATGGTTCGAGATGTTTTGTGCAGTTATAGTCTGATCTACTCGGCAAGTGAAGTGAGCAAAATGGTACGTTGATTCATTTGTTTTATTTATTGAAACAATTTAAATTAGTACTAGGTACAAAATAAACATTGAATTATAATGCCGTCTCAATTTTTACCGGTCCTTTTGCTGTGAAATTTATCAAAATTACGTTCCATAAGGAAAGCATGTTTTTGTTGGGTGGGGGGGGGGTGCATTCCTAGTCGTTGACTCGGTACCATCGTGTTTTTTTTTATTCGTTTTATGGTAAAATACTCAAATCTTTTGGTCTGCTTTTTTTTGTTGCATTATAAGTATTAGTATTAAAAAACGCTAAGGCATATAAAATACGGATGTAAGCCTTAAGAAAACTACATGTAAACCATCAGCGTTGCACTAATACGTGTAAAAGAATCTCCAGCGACCCAAAAAACAAGCTGGAGCTTCTTTTAGACGTATTAGTGTGACGCTGATGGCTTACATGTCCTTTTCTAGTATCTGTTCCTTTAGGGCTTTAAGTTTTTTTAAGGCTCACATCCGTATTTTATACGCTTTAGCGTTTTTTAATACTAATATCCATTTTTTTTTCTTGTTTCAGCGAGAATAACACAGAAAAGAATACTGCAATCACCTAAAAATAACTGTTATAATAGAGCCTTTGTAATACTGAATTTTAAGAGCTATAAAAATTGAACATCGGTTCTTTGGTTCGACCTCTATGTGAGGGCAAAATTTCCCCAAGAAGAACAACAACAATAATTGAAGTCACATTAAAATAGTGTTCAAAAGGCCATAGTCCTTCTTCATACCTATGTTTTAAGTTGTAAAACTTGAGCATCGGTTCGTTGGTTCGATTTTCAGGAGTTCTATTACGGGCCAGAACTTGGTCTAATTATGAACATCGAGCTAAAAGCCATGAAATTTGATACACAAGTCAATTCTTAGCTAAAAAATCGAGCTGGCTATGGAATCCCTTTAGATGCCCCCTAAGGCCCCTTTCTGTCCCCCTACCACACTCACCTGTACTACTATGAATATTATTTTGGTACTATGAATTTTGGTACACCAATCGCCCCTAGTAGTAGAAATTGAACCAGCCATGGATCCCCATAAAAATACCACCAAAGCTTCCCCCAGCATCCCCCCTCCTGTGCACCCCATGAAGCATCAATGACCAACAAATTTTGATGATCGTGCTAAAACGTGAATTGGTACACATACGCAAGTCATTCTTAGCAGTACAAATCGAACTAGAATTTGTTGATCAACAACCTCATGGAGAGGACACAGAAAAGCACTGGGGGTGGATGCATCTCATGGGGTTCCATACATAGTTCGATTTCCACTGCTACAATGTATGTTTTCAGTACGTTCATCAAGAATTTGTTGGTCATTGCAGCTTCATGGGGTGCACAGGAGGGAGGGGGTGCTGGGGAAGGCTTTGGTGGTATTTCATGGGGATCCGTGGCTGGTTCAATTCCTACTACTAGAAATTATTGGTGTACCAAAATGCGTGCTTTCCGTACGATGAACAAGAATTTTTCGGGTATCAACCTCATGGAGCGGGAATGGGGGAAGCACTGAGGGCCTTGGAGGATTTCACATAAGTTCCATAGCTAGTTGGATTTCTACTGCTAACAATGACTTCTTTACTAAATTTCATTCTTTAGCACTATCTGCAAGAAAATGTTGATCAGGCCTCAAGGAGGGAGCACGAGGGGGAGGGACCGTTGTGGTGCCTTGTAGATTATCTCGAGGGGTTCCATAGATAGTTCAACTTGTACTATATGAATGACTTGTGTACCACAATTCAAGCGTTTAGTAAGATCTGCAATCATTTGTTGTTCAAGCATCAGATAAGGGGCACAGGGGAGTGCTAGGAGGTCCATTGGGATATTTCGTGGGGGTTCTGCAACAACGGTTTCCACAGCTTCCTCCTACTCCTTAAGCTAGTACCTTAGTGGGGCTCTTTGTCTTGATGCTATGGCTCCATACTATGTATTCTGTATACTCTATATTTTTATTAATGTAGTCCAGTAATGTTATGTACTTTGATGTATGGTCCAGTCCCAGGAGATCAGTGGGCAGGATGGCTCTGGCCTTGCCAGCCCCTAGGGGTAGCTGTTAGCAGAGATGGCTCATGGGATACCAGGATATAGTACAGGAAGTACCTTGCACCACCAGTGGCAGGTACTGGCTGTAGCTCTATGTACTTAAGGCCTTGCAGCCCCTTTCAGCTTCACTCTGAGAGCTAGTCCGCAACAGCTAAGAACTCTTCCTGAAGCGTGCCACTCTGCTAGAAGCCCTGATCAGAGCATCCTTGAACCACTGGACAACATCTCCTAAGGACAGACCGTGTGGCCCTGGAATAAACCCTGAATTTACCATCCTTCTGGCGTTCTTCCTTGTACCGGGCATAGCGGGGTTGCAGTTCCATGCTTGGTTTATTTGTCATGCTAAAGATGACTTGTGTGCCAAGTTTCATGCTTTTAGCTCGATCTGTTGATCAAATCTCAATGAGGGGGCACAGGAGGACGCTGGGGGCCGTTTGGGGGTTCCATGGCTTGTTCGACTTCTACTGCTAAGAATGACTTGTGTATCAAATTTCAAGCTTTTAGCAAAAATTTACGGGTCAAACCTCAGTGAGGAGGCACGGGGGCGCTGGGGCCCCTTTGGGGGTATATCATGGGGGTTCCATGGCTGACTCGATTTCTGCTGCTAAGAAAGACTTGTGCACCAAATTTCATGTTTTTAGCTTGATCTGTAAGAAATTGTTGCCCAAGCCCCTGGGAGGAGGCACGTGGGAAAGGGGGGGGGGAGTGCTGGGGAGGTGGGAAGGCACTGAAGGCACTTGGGATATTTCATGGGGGTCCATGGCTAGTTCGATTTTTACTTTTAAGAAATACTTGTGTACCAAATTTCATGTTTTTAGCTAGACTTGCAAGAATTTGTTACGCCACTTAATGATTTCTGCCCAGTGCTCTGCAATAATAATTTCTCTGCCGAAGAGAATACTGCGTTCACATCAAAATCGTATTCGGAAGACCCTGGTCAATGTTAATACCTACATTTTAAGCTATACAAATTGAAATTGGTTCATTGGTTCGATCTCTAGGTGAGAGCAAAGTTTATAGCCCATTTGGCTTTCCGTGTCAAGAATATTGTACTTACGTTAAAATAGCCTGCGAAAGGCTCTAGGCCTTGTTCATACCTACGTTTTAACCTATAGAACTTGAAAATCGGTTCATTGGTTCGATCTCCAGGTGTGGACAAAGAAACGAAAGAACAACATTAATGATTTCTGCCCAGTGCTCTACAATAATAATTGCTCTGCCGACGATAATACTGCCGTCACATCAAAATCGTATTCGAAACACCCTGGTCGGTGTTAATACCTACATTTTAACTTTTAAGTACAGAAATTGAAAATCGGTTCATTGGTTCGATCTCTAGGTGAGAGCAAAGTTTATAGCCCATTTGGCTTTCCGTGTCAAGAATATTGTACGTACGTTAAAATAGCCTGTGAAAGGCTCTAGGCCTTGTTCATACCTACATTTTAAGCTATAGAACTTGAAAATCGGTTTGGTGGTTCGCTCTCCAGGTGATGGCAAAGAGTCCCAACAACAAGAACAACAAGAACAAGAACAACAACAACAAGAAATAGCCATGCTATGGACGCCGAACGGGTTGATTTTTGTCATTAAAATTTGTAATGCGATGAAATAGTTACCTCACGACCCCAAATACCAAATTTTGTTGATATATGTCAATTCTGGACGAAACTATAGGAGTTTACAGTTTAATGTTTAACATGGAAGTTCATGCTGAGGCTTACACAAGGACCGCTACCGCTGGCCTTGCCACGGTCCTTGATACACACAAATCGCTGTAAACTATACGAGTGTAGCAGACACGTAATAGCATTCCAGAGAAAATTAATTCACAAAAAAATAGCTAAGATTAGTTAAGCTATTGTGATTGATTTACGCTTGGATTGCTACGTTTTGTTCGTGTTCACTATGCAGTCAAAGTGGCACTCTTTGTTTTATGAATATTCGTTTTGTAAGGAAAGTACGTTAGACATTCGTCATCTTTAATACTTTTTTATCTCCAAGTTGGATGTACAGCATATTATAGTCATCTTACATTATAAACCAAAGTCTCATGGCAGAAATGAAGCAACCGCAACGACCCCCGGAAGGGGAACAATGAAAACGTGCGAGTGTGTCAATTCTTTGGCTTGAAGTTGAAACTGGGACGTTGTTGCTTTGAAAAGAAGTTGATATTGGCACATTGTTGCCTCGACTAACAATTTGCTCTAACAATTATCCTTCTAACCAAACACCGTCATAATCTCAAGGACAAGTATTGCATGACGTCATGCACACTTCTTTTTCACACGGTACGCAAAGCTTAAGCCACAGCGAAACACTGAAAGTGGGGTTCGGGGGTAGTGAGCTGTTACCATTAAGCATAAGATTACGCATTAACTCAACCTAAAAGAGAATTTCTGGAGGTGTTTGCTATTAATTCAAATAACCATCCTCATTCAACTACGTATAGCAAAGAGGAGAAAGGGAAGGAAACCAAGAGGAGAGGGAGAGGACGGGATAAAAGGAGGATCAACCACGGGTCAAACAAATCCCAGGGCGAAGCCGGGTTTTCAGTGGGTCATAAACAGTTGATCCCATATGGTTGAGAATCTTTGTTTTCTGTCCGTATGTCGAGCACCATGTTCAACTTACACTGAAAAGACCATACCTTTTTACTCATTAATTATATAAATCAAGCTTTATTCATCGCTGAATGGTTACCGACAAACAAACCATACATTATATCTTACTTAGAGGAAACGGTTTGCTTTCTTTCTTGTTATTCCCCAAATATTACGGCAATGATGTCTTCTTCGTGGATGGGCGGACCTTTACAGAAACATAAACTTGCTTCGCGTCAGCAGTTTTTGGGTTTAACTTCGTTTATGAGCGGCATAAAAATGTGGTTTAGGCCTACCCAAAACGAACACCAACACCGAAGTACAAGAAATTACAGGTAGGATGACGAAATAAGATGGAGGCTCTCGACAATTCTAAGAAGGAATAAAAATTTAGCAATAAATTGCATTTTTATTTCAGTGGCCTTGATTAGCTCTAAGAAGTAAAGAATTAAAAATCCTTCCATGTGAATTTATCTTTTTGATATTAACTTCTGTGCTGTCATAGCTTCCTGTCACACCTGAAGGTTTTTCTGGTATTTTGTTGTAAAACTCTTCAGCTATTTCTGTGTTACCGGCCGAAATTAATGCCGCATTTGGTTTAATGTAGGTGTGTACAACCTATGTGTTGGCGCACTTTTTTTTCCCATGTTCTTCCTTCCTTCAGCCATTATTGTTGGCTAAAATGATTAATTGTTTACAAGCAGAACGGCGTTAAGTTTTCAGTAACATATTTGGCGTGGTGAGATCTACAGTGTATGTTTGGCCTTCAATTTTTCGGCATAGATGTTACTGCATATCTCTGGAATGGCCATACTTCCGTGAAGTGTTGATATTTGCGTGGTAACAATACACTTGTGTGTATTCCATTGCTATCTACTTAAAATAGCGCGAATGACCATTCCAGGCAGCCCACGTTGCCTCAAGATGGCCAAGATGACTGATGTGGCTGATAATCTGGGGAACCAAGGTTAAGTCAATAAGGTCCTTAACGTAATCAAAGTTTTCAACTTTGTTTGAGTAAATTCTTCAGTCGTAAAGAGTAATTAACTTCTTTCCTTTCCATTGCAGCTTTCCAACTGCATTATATTGTAGGTACTTGTTGGTGGGCATTTTTTTGGATCCCATAAGCTGCTCCTGTTTCATCTATTCTCGGCGGCTGTTTAGTCACATTTTCTGCGATTGTTCTTTGCAACTCTTTAGTCACTTCTACTGCATTTGCTGTCTTTAGTAGCCGTAGTTCTTTCTTTTAAGAATATTTAGTCCACTTCCTTATGTGTTCTGACCTGCCTCTTACTTCCTGGTCTGTGCTTTCACATTTTGGTCTGACTTGGAGACCTATCACAAGGTTCGTGGTGCATTAATTATTTGATATACTTCTTGGTGGCACGGTCTAGCTCCTTATCGTCTGGTGATACGAAAGGGAACTGTACATGAAAGGCTGACAACAACCTGGTGCGAAGGCAAGGAAAGTCACGCGACACTTTTTTTTTTTTACCTTTCGTCTTGTCCGTACAATACTCAGGCTTTGGGCCTATTGTAGGCAGAGCGAACAGATCTTCATTTCAAACTTATATTTAGTTTTTATTGATCTATAATTTCGTTTTATATAGACCGCTTCGCCTTGATATGACGATTTCAGGTTTCATAGTCGAGATTTCCATCGCTAGTGTAAACGCCACTTTTGTCGCCAAGCTGAAGGGAATTTCTCCAAGGGTTCTTTTTTCAAATGAAACTAATGTGTGTTATTAATAGAATCCTTCACTTTTTTTATGTTTGCGTTTCTTCCTGTAGTGGTTAAATGTTATTATTTCACTGTGTTACTTCGAAAAAGGTTATCAGCTAGAAAGAAGCAACCAAAATGTAATTTGCCGTCTTTTTTTAACTTCACTTGACTACCACAAGCATGGTGTAACTGTTCACGATTGCAAATTTACAATGGTGAGTGTTAGAAATAAATTCGAAAATTTGTTATTTCTCCATATGAATTGTTCAATTTATGGCAAATTTTGGCTCAGCAATACTTTTGTAGTATCCAAATTTCATTCCAATCCAAATTTCATTCCAATCCGACTATTTGTTTGTTTGGACTCCACCCATACTAAAAATTTGCAACCAACCAACCATCGGACCAACCAACTAACATTTTGCAATTTGATGTCTGTTATAGGCTACACTTCTCTCGCTTCACTCGCTCGCTCCGCCAATAAACATAATCGTAAACAAGAAGATGGCATCAAGTTGAGTAACTAAAGAGCACCAATCTCCCCCAACGCCAAAGAAACCCTTTCACAAGTGAAAGCACAAAATATCAAGTCAAAACTTGAAAGTGTTACAGAGGAGAGGGGCAAAAAACGTTCGCTGAGAGAGTTCCATGGGCCAGCAACTCTTTAAGTAGTGGTGACGAATGCTAAGCTGTAAGGTTTGTCGACGGAGTTTGAGGTTGTGACCCCCATGTCAGGCAGTCGATGAAACAGAAAGGTTTGTGAGGGTTGCAGCCAAGAAGTTAACTGGCAACTGGAAACACCAGGATGGGGTCGGCACAACAGAGGCTTGAGACGCTGAAGACGTTTAGGTAAAGCAGGTGACGATATTGGTTATGAGCCACCGGCATGATCCGACTGAGTCCAGGAGTCCAGGAGATTTGCAAGGAAGAGTGTGCGAATGGAGGTCTTGAAGAGGAAAACAGCTTAAGTTAAGTTTGGAAACCTTATGAGGATGTAATGAGCGTTCATGTAATCAACACGTGGGTGAAACTTGAGGGAAATATCAACAAGGATAAGGAAGTCAGTATGAGATGTAACATACAGTATACAATGGATAACAATGTATAACAATGTATAGAATTGTCATGTCAAAGTGGAAAACGAGACATGTTGCAGCGTTGACGGGAAGAGCGTTATTATGAGATCTGGACTTGGTCGATGTCTGTCTGAAGGGATGCAGGGAGGAGGGCGGAACAAAGTGCGTCCTGCTTGGCCTATGTTTTGCATTTGTTTGCTGCTTTGCAAATAATGCATACAAGTATAATTATATATTTTCGCTTAACGTCACTGATATCTTCACCATCGCTTCATATTCACTTCAAAACAAAGGCGGCTGAAATATAGCAAGACGGCGGATACACACTATGTCTACTTGGTTAACATACTAAAATTAGCAACCTTTAGCACTTTCTACATCCCGGACCTAATCTTTTAAATAGCCTGTATTTCAATGTCTTCATCACTACATTATTTTAATGTTTAGAATTTAGTGAGAGAAAAAGTTACTGATTAAATAGCAGGAATATACGAAAAACCCGAGGGAGTGGTTAAAGAAACATTTGAAACCATACGAATAACCCCACCAACCTCCTCCACATTATAGTATGCATCCACTTTCAGCAAGTGGGGAAGGTTGAGGAGTGTCTCAACCTTTTCATTGCAGCAGGTGACCTTCTGAGTCATCTGCATTCATAATTTGTAAACACAATATCGAATTACATCATAAATATTCTATGTTCGTTTATATTTTCTAATTAATTCCTTACTTTTTTGGTAAAAGCATTCACAAAGATGTAACAAGTATTTATTCTTTAGTGCAACAAGTTCGCATCCATTTCTTGATCATCAGATGTTTATCACTCAAATATTTACCCACATTAATGCATTAGTCCAAAACATCATTTATGAAAGTGGTGAGCAATTACATACCCACCAGCAGCGGTATCACAAATCACATTTTAACAAAAAAGTCGGTCAAACTGCACTCGCCACTATGCTGTGATACTTACGTAAGTAACACTTCAGAAAGAACGAAATACAGCAACAATTTTTCCTGACACAGGAGATTATGCAGGCAAAAAGGAATAACACTCCCAACAAAGTTCAATGTGACATGGGCAATGCACACGAAGTTATCACAACTCCCAAATCATCGCGTCGAATATGTCGTTTGGGTATAACTTTTGTCCTACAGTTCCTGTATTGTGTGTATTCCCTCATTTTCAGTGCAGTTTGGAAGAACAGGGCAATTCAAAACAACTCAATGGAAGTCTCATGTTTGGTACAGAATTAATGAGGGTATTGGCGTTGTTTTACTGTTCTGTGGAGCTTTTCCGTCGAGAACATAAATTCAGTAAGGTCGACAGAAGCTTTCATAGCTTTCACTGATTCACTGGGCTCATTCGGTTAACGTGGTAAATTTTATTGTAGGCAATGGTCTTGCTGGCGTATTATTTCAAAGTG
>JAHWFP010202267.1:0-11286 GCA_023313725.1 Lithobius niger | reverse complement strand
AGAAGGGGTGGCGTCAAAAATAATAATTTTCTGAAATCTCCCTTTTCGCAAGCGCTCTCCTCCAGGCATGTTGCGAGCGTCTCATTATTTTTGAATTCTGTTTCGCATTTCGAAATCATATTTTGTTTCACTTTTTTTCACACAGTTAAATTGATATACATTTTCACAACTCTTCAACACTTTTTTATTAATGCAGCCCAGCATACCAAGTATATACGAATAATGTTTACGCCCGCATTTTTATTTACTTATTCTGCAGTGGGCTTCAAACTTAATTTGTAGTTGTCTGACTTTCCTTCGTACTTTGGTTGACTGCATTTTGCTGACTCAGTTTGAATAAACATTTAGAAAACAAAAACGAGCTCGCTTGATTTTTAAGGTAAGGTTTTAACTGAACCAAAGTCAAAACCGCAAAGGAACACGAACAACATTTCCTGCAAGGATTCAGATACCACAATGCTGTTGAAGGGTTAAGAGTGACACTATAATTGAGTGACACTATGTTAGAGTGACACTATGTTAGAGTGAGACTATGTTAGAGTGACACTATCACCGATTGAAAGTCTGCAAAATCTAGGAACATCTAGTACTATTTAGCACCTAGAACAATATCTGTAAACTGCGTTTACCGGAGAAGCAGATTCACGATTTAGGGCGCACCCGTCTGTGATACTTCCGGTTTGAGATTATGGGATGGCAACCGCCATTACGGTTAAACGTGGTTGGGCAAATTCAGTCGCTGCAACTCAAAATTGTTGGACAAAACTTAACTCAAGTCTGACGATTAGGGCAAAACACGCACGGCTACAGTTAAACTGTGATACTGTCTGCCAAACTTATCCTGGCACAGGCAAAAGTTTGAACAAATTTTCCAATTGCTGTCCGATTTTGGATTGATGTTTGCAGCGCTTTTAAGATATACACGTTTTCACATCTGCGGCAACCTGGCTATTCGTCCCCGAGCGATTCGTCTACAGATTGTCGGAAGAAGCAGCATTTCTTTTTCAGCCTAACAGTCTAATCAGCCTAACAGTTCTGGTTGCAAATATACGCGGAATGTCATTCTTCGTATATTCAGCAGTGAGTTTCTGGCAGTTCTGATTAGGGAGACTTTAGGACGTTTAATGTTCCTACGCGAAGCACCACCCCCCTCCCCCACAGAATTCTGATTGGGTGCTGCCAGAGGTATAACGCTACCAGATGTGTGCTCGAGCATTTAGGAGGACGAATGGTCCGCGGTACCAAAAGTCCTACCTTTTCAAATAACCTCTTCGACCCCCCACCCCACCAGAAAAAGTAAGCTTTTCTATTCCGATTTAAGTTGAGCGTAGATAATTTCCTGGGACCTACTAGCAAAAATAGCAGTACGTGGCAACAGTCCTAATAGTATGTAAATCGAGCCATGAATTAAAAGTACTAGTTGTCCCCCGGCGTAACATACGGCGGTCTAGCTGATTCCCACTCATTCAACTCGGCTGTAATAGTCAGCATTATTGAAGTAATAGTGTTTGTTTCTAATTGTTAGAGCGCATATCCGTTCTCATTGTCGGCCGCTCGCCCTTTTTCTTTGCTACCGTGGCAAGAATGAGCCCGCTCGCCTTCTTGCTGATTGTTGAAGCTTCGTTTGTTTAACCCACCCTAACAATGCCTCCATCAAGTCTGCTCCTAAGCGAAATATATATATAGAAGATAGATAGATAAGATTCTTGAAAATATTCCATGAAATGTTCTTTAAACCTTCTTTGGGCCTAAATCCATGGTGTCAACATGTTAATGCCCTTCACAACGCCAACACTTTCACGAAACCATAGACTTTATTTAGACTTTATTTAGAAAGCGGTTTGGAAGAATTACTTGCCAGATAACACCAAAACTAACAATTTCAAATTTGTATAAACAGTTACGTGATGGGGAGTCCAGGGGCTACCTTATTTAACTAAGCGTACCCAGGAGTGGCATAAAGGAGAAGCCATAGGACTCGACGGAGAGTCCATGATAGTATTATCGTACGTTTCGTTTCTGGCTAGCGACCCACGCGGCCAATTTTAGGGTCGAAAATTATCATTCGTCCAACGACTAGACCAGCAGTAGCATCCTAAACCACCGAACAAAGCCTATCAAACGCACCACTGTTGGTGACAATACGGCTTATTCGCTATACTAACAGATGAGGCTTGATTGACGTCAGCCATCGTCAGTGATGAATCTGTTTCCAGCAAAACTGTTACAACACGCATGCTCAAGGCTCCACCACCTGGCAACCACCTCTCCCTGCTGGTTTGCAATTTTAGCATTGGTTTTGCCTGGTCAAATCCATTAGCCATGCTTGGTCAAATCCATTAGCTACGTCTGGTCGAGTTGAAGGCACGACGTAGAGAATGCTCCGTCGAGCTTGTTGAGTTTGCTGAGCTGTGATTGTAGTTTAGCACGGTACTTAACGGCTGACACGTCACGCACGACGTCAAGTTTGGAACCACCTAACAGTGAACTCCTAACAGTGGTGCACTCTGTTTGGTGGGTTTAGAAGGGCACTGCAGGCATGCGGTAACTCCTCTTGCACTAGCGTAGAACGACTTTGAAGCCAAGAAGAAGATTTCTTCAAGCTAAGGCCGACGGGGTAGAAATAGTGTGTCTTGCCTCCTGGATCAACGCCAGTTCATGCACGCACTGGAAAGTTGACGCCTTTTAGCACTGCATTAGTAAAATGAGATTCAGATGATGTTGTCTTAACTGGCCTGGAGTTAGGGAATGAAACCCACAGGTTCTATCCCAGACGACCTTGTGACAAGGGATGGAATATGAAGCAATAGTTACAGTACGGGCACTGCCAGCATTTATTGGCTCTTCGCCTAACCTGTGCGAGGTTAGTGGCTCCATCGGAAGTTTTTACAGAGCATCAGGAATAGCGCCATCAAGGCCACATGATATAGTAGCTACGTTCCTAGTATCTTCGTGGAGCGAGGAACGCAGCTACTATCTCAGTTGGCCTTGAACGCTATAGTCGATATGGAGCAGGGGGGGGGGGGTGTCTTACAAGCTTTTTGCATATTTGCATGCCATTGGCTGTTGATTTTGCTGGTGCCACTGACGTCACAATGCAGCTCGACAGCTTACACACACGCGCACCAGCCAAACCACACCGGTGCCAGTGACGTTACACGAAACATTGGCGGGAAAACGACTTAATGATCTGAGGAAGGACCAACCTTCCTGTATACTATCGTTCCACTCGACCTTGATATGAAGCAAGCATCTGGAGAAGCATACCGACAAGAAGCACTGGATAAAAATGGAGGTAAAGATAACGGCTCCTTTAGTGAAGCCAATGCTGTGAGAGTGGATTTCTTAGGCCTAAAATCGAAGTTTTGTCCAAGCCCTTAGGACGTAAAATGTATATTAATGTTGTAAATCGGGTGTGAAAAGATTCCACTTGCTGAATATGACAGTAACTGCTAAAAAACAAAAAAAAAAAAATTGCCACATTAAGCCTATAAAACCGCTCTCACAGCATTGGCTTCATTAAAAGACGCCATTCATTTTTACCTCCATGTTTATCTGGTGCCCCTTGCAGCTAGCCCAATGACTGGCTTCATCATAGAATCATATATAATAAGTCGCATTATTACTACTGTTTTATTGGCTAAGTAATGCACCAAGAAACAAGATCAACCACTGAGTTAATAAATTATATAGGAGATCAACTGAGATAATAGCTATGGCAAGACAACCACATAGCTTTTATCTCATCTGGCATTGTTAAGAATATAAACAGGACAGATAGCCAATTGGGCTCGATAAGCGTTAATTAAATACTGATACAAACCTATTTACGTTACATTTTGGACTTAAATGTCAGACTGCCTGAGTGGGGAATCGAATCCACGACCTTTGAAACCAAAGGCCGGAGTCCTACCACTCAGCCATACTGACATGGCCGTGTCAGTATGTCTGAGTGGTAGGTCTCTGGCCTTTGGTTTCAAAGGCTGTGGGTTCGATTCCCCACTCAGGCAGTCTGACATTTAAGTCCAAAAGGCAACGTAAATAGGTTTGCATCCGTATTTGTTTATTGTCAAGAATGCATGATTTCAACGTATACTAACTTTGGCGAATTAAAAGGAGCCATTTAAAAACGTTCATTTTCGTTATCAATTTTTAGTCTTCTGTACAGCAGAAACGGCTTACCATTAGATTCAGCGTCCAAATTTGTTTAAAAAAAAACGGCAAATTAAAACATCAAAGCTTCCTTATAGCTAATAGGCTTTTTCAACTTAACTCAATGACGTAGTAACATTTGATCGTCGCATTTAATCACTACAGGAAGGCACGCAACCGTAAAAAACAAAAAGGATTTCGCTATCAACACACATTAGCTTAATTTAAAATAGTCTCGACACCGTGTTGCATAAATGAATAGGCCTACTATCTAGCCCAATTCTCCGTTACTGCTACTTACGAAATTAAAACGGCAGGTAAAAATTAGGCCTAAAAGCTGAAGATTATGCCTAAAATCTAAAACTAGACCTTAAAGCTAACACAATTTTGGCCGGCAATTGTGATGGTTACTAAAAAATTAGTCACTTTAGGGTTAAAATTTTTATTATTTTTCTTTATAATTTTTAAATAAATTGCATTCACAGCGGTGGTGGGAGGTGGGGCGCTTGGATGGCATCTTGCAGACTTGCTACGGTTTCAGTTACTGCGCACACATTAATTACGTAGCAAATATTACTTGACAACTCCTCCTATGACACGAAATTTACCAAAACTGCGAAATAACGAAAATTTTTTTTTCAAATATAATTAAACACTGTAAGGAAATGTTTTCTATAAGTTTACAAAAAGGGTAGGCCTTTGGAAGTAGTGATACCATTCGACCAGGGAAATGCCGCCAAGGTTACCCCTATTAGCCAGGAAACTTGGCGCATGAGGTCCTCTTCAGTTTCATTGACTGCTTTCTTAGACTGCTGAAATATGTTGACTTAAAACTGTACAATCGTATAGCTCTGACATAGACAATTAGACATTTATTCAATTCGTCATATTTTTAGACACACTAATCACTCCTGGCTACAAAAAAAAAAAAAAAAAAAAACGAAGCGGGCAATGTGCGAAGTTTACTGTCCAAAGATGGAGCGACTAGAGAAGGTGGTTCACTGTTCGACTTCCGGTAGTATTGTCTTTCGAAGCGCACTGGGACGCACCGTGGTATGACATCGTAGGAGTCGTTTCCGCCAAAGTAGCCCGGACACCCAATCAAAAGTACTTCAAGGCAGCATGTGACTAGTGAATTTACAAACAACGGAGTTTTAACAAATAAAGGCTCTCTGTTTACATTGTTAACCGACGAAAAAAAGCATATACTTTACTAAAAAAGTAAACTATAATAGACGGAGATTCAGTTTTTTTAAATGAGTTTCCGTTTCTGGTTTTTCCGAAAGACGTGCGAAGACGTCACTAGTGGAAATGCACACAGATGGACACTTCCTCCGGCATGGCTGCCTCCTACCCGCAACATGGACGCCTCCTTTATTTAATCTTTGGCCTGAGCCGGAAGTAAGTTCGTTATGTAAAATATGGCCTATTGGTGCTTCTTGTCCTACATAAATTATCGGTATTCTTTGGGATTAACCTTTGGCGGCCTTTTCCTGGCTGAATGATATCACTAATTTCAAAGGCTGACCCCTTTTTGGAAACTTGGTGGCTTCTCTTATACCAGTTTTGGTATGAGGTGGATATCACAACCTTCATAGGACTGTGAACGTACCAAAGATCGTACCGTCTCATCTTCATCTTTTATCTTTTTTTTCTGGAGGAATTTTATGTCTATAAATTTTCGCATTGATCATTAATCGTATGTATTCATGTACATGTGAAATTCTACAATACTGGAACAGCAACAATAAAAATAATCTCATCTACTTGGCTGAGCATTTACTTGATGGGGACAGACTAAACCATGCGCAATGGGTGTTTACCGTGACGTCACCATGAGTTAGCCAATGACGAACGAGAACAACGGCTGTTTGGCCGTCTGATTGGACTAGCCCAGTCACGTGACATGCACGTCACAGCAAACAGCCATGGCGCGTGGTATAGTATGTGTCTAGGTTAACCAGTAAACTTTCTGTTGAAGTTGTTATTGCTGCAATAGTAGATTAGGTTTTGTGATAAAACAATAGAGCAGTGACATTTGCCGCCATATTGGCACCAGTATGGGTTTTGGAGGGCATAACTACAAGGTGCACTACATAAAAATGGAGGGAAAAACAAAGGAAGAGCGGATTTCTTAGGCTTAAAATAACGTTGTTTTCTCCAACAACAAAAATCGCGCGTTTTAGGTGTAAGAAATCACTCTTCACAGCATCGGCCTCAGTAGGACTCCCTTCTGTTTCTCTCTGCAGTGCCCCTTGCAGCTAACTCATTAAGGCTCCAGCATAGAGTTATATACAATAATACTACGTCGTGTCGCTGCTCTATAGAAAAAAAAAACGCCTTAAATACGTTTCCAAAAGTAGGCTAACTCACCAGCTTAACTAAAGCGTAATCGCCATATGCCATTTGAGTGAACATTGGATTAATACTAGGCGCCACAGCTGGAACCAACAGTTGTGAAGTAGATTTCGGAGGATCATCCTTAACTTGCTGAGCGTAATATCGCCATAATTCAGGTTTCGGATTTGTTTCGGGCAGATCAAGTCGTTTTCTCCTGTTTGCTTCTTCCTCACATTTAATTTTAAAGTAAGTGGCGAGGACTTCTTCAGCGGTTTTAACGGGAACTTGAATGACCCCACTCGATTCAGATGGAGATTGATCAGAATTTTCTCCTTCATCCTCCCTGGGCGATCCTTCGGATGAGCAAGGCGGTTCACCGTCTGAAGAAGCCATAGTCTTTTGAGAAAAAAAGATTCAGTCGACACTAATTAGCACCACTCAAAGCTTGTACCCGGTGTAATAATCGTCGCCGAATTAAAAACAGCCTCTCGTAATTTAACGTAAACTAATACAACGTACGAACTTTAGCCTGTAATCCTTTAATAAGCAAGTAACTTGGCTTTTTCGGTAAGCTGAAGTATGCAATTCTAGTTTGGATAGGCGCTAACTAACGTGAATCTAAAGCTTCGGCGTTGATGCGAAACTACACCGAAACTGAAAGCTAAGGGTTGCACAAGATAAGAGCGTTATTATTTTAAGCGTTATATTTCGGTTTGTATTAATTGAAAAATAAATTATGGCAGTATTTTGAATTTATTTGAATTATGTGTTTAATTAAAAAAAGTTCACTGACTAAATGTTCTATTTTAGGTTTCGGTATTAATTTGGTTTCGATTTCAAGCTTTTTATGCTGAGGTAGCACCGTCTTTAGTTTCGTACTTTGATTTCTGAAAAAAAATAAACAAGAATTCTTATTTAAACTAGACTAGTAAATTTAGCTTTAATGCCATAATATTTATTTACTACAATAACTTGGCTCAAACAAACAAATTATAAACAAATGTAAATACGAAAGTGACATATTATCCTTACGGTTTCTACAATGGCCGTTTATTAATGGCGGCGATTTCAACGATTCGTTAGGGACTGTATTGAAGAATATCACAATACGACGTTATTAGCAAGTCAAGCTAGCCTGATATCCTTCGACTTCGAGTGAATTGTACTTTAACAGTTGATTTCGGGGATCACCAAGCTAATCAAGTAATGGTAAGCCATTCCTTTCTGCTTAAAAGCAGCATGGGTAACGAAATTCGTCTGCTATTATAAAGCGGGGAACACAACGCTAACGTACGAAATTTTACATTTTCTGTTGGTGAGGCTGTTTACTGTAGCACGAATAGCACCGTGTTCAGTAGTTGTTCATGTGTGTTTAATTGCTGGTTTAACTTATAGTTACTTTATTTTCGTACAAACCTGTATTGATCACCGTTTAGCTGGCATCAATAACGTATGTTTTGTGCGTCTGTAAGATTTTTGTCTTGTAGGCTAATTTCCGTTCCTCCCCCTTCCCTACCCATTCGTAAACCAAACGAAACAGGGTAAAGTCGTTTTCGCCCTCCCAGTATTTGGTGATACCCGATAGCTTCCTTGGCGGACACGTTGTTTCTCTCTATGCACTGTATTATTGTAAGTTAGGTTGGACCAGTTGCCTTGTCTCGAGTTTTACCAGGCAGAGTGCGGGGCTTAATTGAGGAACGTCTTGCATAACGCTACGGGTTAGTAGCCCTACTTATTACACCCACATCGTTTCCTGCTTTTCAATGTTTTTAATGTAGATTATTAAGGTAACAGTGTCGCCCTGTATCAAACACTATGCTGCGGTGAAAGTTTCCGAAAAGGTACCACCCTGCTGCATATGTGTGCCCACAGAAGGGGAAGGGGGGGGGGGGCGGGGGGGGGATTGAAGTCACGATTCCAGTAGAAAGAAAATTAAACATCAAGGCCAATATCGCCAAGAAACGATATTTGTGTGTCATCGCTTTTTTTTTCCTAGTCCGTCCCTCCCCCCCAAAAAATAAAAAAACCAGAAGAAATCCTCGTCAATGCTTATTCTTTCTTCACCCTCTTCAACATTGTGTAGAATGATCAATGACAAAATATATCAACCTCTCCCCCCCCCCCCCCCCGGTAAATAAGACTGTTGTGAATTTGTAATTGTGGAATGGGGGGGGGGGGAGTATAGGTTATCAGCCACCTTTCCGAGGAGTGAGATATAACAATGTCGAGGCCCGCAGGGCCGAGCCATTGTTGTATCTCTCCGAGGAAAGTGGCCGATAACCTATTTACCACCCAATTTCACGATCTCAGTCCGACAACGATAGTATAGCACGCACACAACAAAAGATTAATCGTGCTGAAGTTCTTTTGCTTAGAAAAGTCGAAATGCGACAAAGATGTCATTTTTGGCAGCATTGTTATTCCTTCCTTGGTGAAAGGTTCTGTGCTCGTGTTTATTGATTGTAACTCGAAACGGAAGTGCCCCGTCAACGTTTGTACCGCGGAAACTCAACGACAAACACCCACTTCAGACAACTTCTCTTAAAAAATTTTTAGAAGTTGTTGTTTGAAGGGGCTATTCGGCGTTGAGTTTCCGCGGTATGAACGGTGATGGGGTACTTCGGAATCGAGTAACAATACAGAAATAAAAGCAAAAAATCTTTGTTGGCTAACTGGGTATTCGTTCGTTGTGCGATGATGGGTGCTTTCGGAATCTGGAACAGTTATGCGGTAAGACAATAAACTTATAATTATAGGACGGATAGCCTAATGGGCTCGATTAGTGATAAATAAACGTATACTCAATGTGTAATAATTTTGGCATTACGTTTAATTCAAGTTGAAAAGCTCCACATTAAATAAATAAAAAATAATGAAAGCCATGACAGACGTTTGTATCAGAAAGGCTAGCATTAGGCTTTGTCACGATTTTTGCGGAGTGGTGGAAGGGGGGGGGGGGGGGGGGAAGGAATGGCATAGGAGCAGACAACGGGAGTCGGTAGGGTGATGGCAATCCCCCAACAAATTTTTCACTGTCCAGACTGACGAGCAAAATAGAATCTGTTCTAAATTTTATCAAGGCTGTGACGTCGTTTGTAATTTTAAGTCGGGCAAAAGTTCAGGTAAATAAAATTGTGAACGAAAGAACAACGCTTTTCATAGGCTACCTGATTTATGTATTATTTCGTTTATTTAGTAAGTATTGGTTTTAGTTTCAAGTTTCCAAACGACGCGATATTGTGACTTTCCTTAAGTAATTTGTTAAAAATGAAAGAAGTAAAATAGTTGTTGACATTTTTCCAAAATTATTTCTCCAAAATGGTAATTTGTGTCTAATTGATTCAGCTCGTAGGATAGTGTTATTCTTTATAGTTCTTAAAAGATATTCCATTTCAAAATAGTTTTTTTGTTACAATCAAATCATAACTTACCAATTTTTTTTCACAAGTTCCTAATTAAAACCGGGCTACTTTACCGTTGGAGACCTGCATTTTGTATGGTCATACTCATTATTCTGGTCCACTCATACCCATCAAGATATTGATCACCTAATTGATAGCCTACTGACTTAAAGTTTTTTGTTATGGAATTTATCGACATGTACGGCAATTCACTCGAGCCTCATGCTGTATTTTAACAGCATTATTAGAAATCGCAAGGTCCATTAAATCTGCAAGGAATTGGAAATCACAGCCCTCTTTAAAATTCTGGCCTGGCGGCGGCATATTAAATTTGACGCTTCAAACGTTGCTGATTTGCGATAATTCCAATCATTAGTGTAACTAAAGTCGTTACTTGATGGAAGCTAGTAATTATGGCCTTTTAGCGGCCTTACTTGAAGGAAGGCGCACGTCCCTCTGGTTTTGGACATGTTGATTGAAAACCAGAGATGCGTGCTGTCCTTCTGGCTACCTTCCTTTACCGAAGCCACTACAAAGGACTTAACAAGGGGTAGGTGCTTTGGAATGAACCGTTTGCAAGGATAATGGAAAAACTGGAATAAAGCTGAAGAAGTATCGATACGGGAATATACTTAAGTTTTAATGTTGGTACTGGAAAATATTGGAATTCCTAGTGGTCCTGAAAGCAGGATATTCTGAAAGCAGAATATTTTAAACCTGTGTTTGTTAAGCTTTTTACAAATGTTCGACTGATTTTGTTTTGAAAAGTTGGATTTTGTTTGTCTGTTTTTTTTTTTTTCTATTTTGGACACGATAACCTTGGCAGTTTTGTTCTAATCTAGTTGAAATTAATGCCAAAGGAGATTTGGTGCGTAAAATTCACGAGTTTGAAGATGAAATTCCTACTTCAAAAGCTCAAATATTTCGGAAATATTCAGGGTTTTAGCCGATTTTTAGTAGTGGCGATAAGGGAGCTAGATATATAAAGCTAGTGGCCCCGATCACTGCATGCACAAAACTGAATTTACTGTAGTCAAAGCTCTTTTAAGTGTGAAGAATGCAGAAAATAATTACAAAGGTTAAAAAATAGTAACTACAAATTTCACACAGTTTGAAATACAGCGGTTGCTTCTTTTTTTTTCATTTCTACAGCAAATCGCACGCGTGGTGGCAACGTGAGATTCGTAAATCCGTCTGGAGTCATAAAGTTCGTTGTTGGATTCGTTCCCTGCATTTAGCTTGCTTTGTATTCAGAGATAGTGGTGTAAGATGGAAATAGAAAACAAACTGATGTGTCTAGCATCTCTTACTTGGCCTAGTTATTTTGGTCTTCAAGAACTCATATCGATTATTCTATGCTTAGTTACACACGGTGGCATAACGTTTTCAAATG